>JH153031.1:185774-196811 GCA_000226015.1 Mnemiopsis leidyi
CAGACAGACAGACAGACAGACAGACAGACAGACAGACAGACAGACAGACAGACAGACAGACAGACAGACAGACAGACAGACAGACAGACAGACAGACAGACAGACAGACAGAAAACAGACCTGGTTTGGTTGTTGGAGAACTCTGTCTATGCTGTGTCCGCTGATGAGGAGAAAGAAACCAGTGACTACTATTGATAGGGAGGCTGTTGCAAAACCAGAAAGAGCATAGTAGAAAAGTACCACGTGATATTGTATACCCTGTATAAATTTATTTTCATTACCAAACCTTAATGGAACTTTATCATTTTTGTTGTTAATGAGAGAGTAATGCAGAGGTTAGATAATTTACAGTTCCGCCTCCGACTTCAAGTCCTATACTTTGGGCTTCGGTAGATTAAAACAGGACATTTTCTTAATTAGAAAACATTTGAATAATACCTGATTGTTGCACCGTTTGATAAAAATGTATGCCAGAGACTTGAAAACAGGTTGCAATAGTGCCACTGAAACTGCCAATATATCCAATGAAGCGTGCTTCATCAGTCTGAATAATGTTGGGTACAGTATTTGTAGTTAACGATAAGTTAGGGATAAGTTAATGATAAGTTAGTCATTTTTTGCTACTTTGTTACTCTGAACTCTTCGACTACTTTCAATTTAACTATTGTAGCAAAAATTTAAACGTATGTAGTTATACCAATTTAAGATATTCAAATGAAGATAACTTGCAATGTTAAAACAACCTTAAAACTCCACGAAATTTTTTAAATTTTTTAATTGTTCGTAAACTCTACGAAGTAACGAAGTAAGTAAGTAATTGTACGGATTTCTTGCAATGATAATAACCAAAGAAAATTTGTCACGGTCTCCCACAAAGGGAATAATTGCATCTCATAATTATTTGCGAGACTTCTGCTAGCAGGGTTTTTGTCACACCCTTTAAATACGAAATTTTAAACTTTCCTTGTGTTTTACAAAAAATAAGATTAGAATAACTCTCACCTGTGTGGGTCAACCACCATAATCACTCCGGCTATACACAAGATTATACACACACAGTGTACTGGCTTAAACTGATCTCTGAGCATGAGTTTGGACCCAATTGCCGTGAAGATTGGGGCAATAGATATGATAACCGTCACTTCTCCAACTGAAAATCATATTGTAATGTTTTCACATATGTTCACATCATGGGAAATTGTTGTAAAAATTCTTGCCCCTCTCGGCGCAAATGCATGATGATACAAGCATGTAATTCCTGGCCTAATAGCTAAAAGGGAATGGATATAACACCCGGCCCCTAAGGCGTTGAAACAAGCCTATCTGTTTACTGAAATTCCAAACTAAGTGATGAACCAGTGACAAATACAATTTTCCGAATTCCAGGCTCTATGTGGCTCTCTTAACGGTCCTCTAAGCAACCCTAAAGTCTTAACGGTAGGTTTCCAGGTTACAGCCAGTCTCCACTTACCTGGTAACCGCTGTATGGCATAAGTAGAACAGAGAAAACTGAGTATTCCGAACACACATCTGAAGATGACCTCCCATCTTGCAGTGATCTTTGTGAAGAGAGGTTCTCCCTTAGCGATACACAGGATACTGGATACAGTCAGTATGATCAGGAATCGTCCCCAAATAACCTGGTAGGAGGATGTGCATCATGGTCATGTCTGGCTGAGAGCGTCTATGACTCTACAAAAATATATCTTTGTCGATTTAGCATGGTCCTTCACTTTCAGGCACTGCCGAGTGTATGGCGTTTCTATTTCTAACGATAAAGAGTATCGAGAATAAGGAAGCAACAAAGAGGCTAAAAGTAGCTAGATTCTCCTCGTTCAGAAGTTTGTACTTACCTGGGCAGTTGGCAAATGTGCTACGTATTTTATAGCAGCAGACTGACAACCGTAAGTTATACCGGACATTCCAACGAGCAACAGTCCAAATGTTGGAGACACCTGATAAGTGAAAGTACGAGGGTGTAATAGTGATGTGGTCGGCAAAGTGTAATTAGTCCTGAACTGATATCATCTCAATTTTGTTTATTATTTCGTCAATTGATTTTCGTGGAATGAGAGTTTTTCTACACTATCAAAAAGACAGACTCACATACAGACATACTCACACTATCCCAGACTCACACTATAACAGACTCACACAAACAGACAGACAAACAGACAGACAAATAGACTAACGAACCCTGAAGAAAGACCACCACTTAGGGATCTTGTACCTCCACTCTCCGTTGAAGAGCGAAGACAGTTCCAGGGGAGCAGGTTCCTGGTCCAGTATCAGATCCGTTGTCTCATCATAGTCTTTTCTGGTGGCTCTTAGTCCTAGATCTGGCTCGTGGTCCATTTTACCTGCTTTTAAGTACCTAGCGTTATGACATAAGCAGTGACACTTTTATAGTTCAAGTGTCTGCATACTATTACTTTTAGATTTTAAGAAAAAAAGGCGCCCTCAACAAAAACGGTACTATATAGTATTGTCACTATATAGTACGGGAATCAACAAAACCGCTGATCGCAACGGCACTACGGCAGGCTCTTGAGGATCTGGCGGTAAAAACAAATATGCCGGGAGGACTAAATGATAAAACAATAATACAATGCGACCTGGATACACGAGCTCTGAATATCCCTCCCCAACCCTAATGTGATTGAATCCTGTTTATAATACTGAGATAGCAGTGACAGGATATATCCAGATTTTCTCAATCTCTCTTTGTTCCTGACAAAATGTAAACAACCAGCTCTACCAGCTGTTGGTCAAATTTCGGAAACGCGAGGCGGGATAGGCACGAATAAATGGCAGTGACTAAAAAGAAGGTTGCAAATCTGTGTGATCTGGTTCACCTCGATACAATAACATCGTACCTCAGCGCTTAGGGTATTCCCAAGCTGGTTGATTTGTATTGGCAAGGTAGACAGCTTACATGCTCGTCTAACTCCCACACGGCCAACCAATCAGATCCCAGAATCACAATCACGTGAGTCTAGCCAACCAATCCCAGAGCTGGATTATCCTGAACCAACTCCGAGATAACTACTGACAGAATTTATTAATTGCGGCGCGGTAATGAGCGATTATGACAAGTAGGAGCTTGTCACGTGACCCAGCGTGTGTGATGGGAGTTGACGAGGAGATAGGGAGGAGTGTGACGTCACTCCAACCGGGAAATACAAGCGGTTATCTGCTCCCGCCAGTCCATTACCACTTTTTAAATCCTGGAATTTCTGGATAGGCTAACAGTGAGTAACAATCGATAGATCAAAATATTGGCGTATGCTCACTGATTAAGGCTGACGACTGTACTACCGATTATTCAAATTTGAATATTCATAGATCGAAAGAATGATCAAATGATCATATTGCCGCGAACAAAGCAGTCTGGTTTGAGCTTTCTCGGTTCTTGGGTCAGCAAGAGGCATTATTGGTTATAGAAATTCTCGAGCAGGGGTATAACCTGTTTCTAGGCCATACTAATTTAAACAACTTTTCAAGAATCACGTTAAAAAGGAGGTTTAATAGCAGCCGGTAATAATGTTAGGGTACGTTGCAAGGCGCACGTCTACTCTCTGATCATCGGTGTACAAGCAGGTCTGGGTGCGGGTTGTGTCCTATAAATAATGAATTTCAGGAGGGAGAGAGCTAGGGAGAGCTGTAACCCCTGATTTCCTCTCGTTAGACCGTCCCTTGTTAGATAATCAGTTAAGTCCCCATTGTTCAAGACACGTGCTTACAATACCCGCTAATTGCAGCGCTCCCTGGAGTTAAGTCTACTAGACATGTCGCCTGTCGCACGGTCTGATTAGGTACCCCGCATCACGATCTCTACCTGAAGTATCTAATATTATTGAAATTTTCTAGATCTCTAATTCCTGGACCTGAAGTGGAAAACTCCAAATAGGACTCTTAGTAGGACTTCTGCTAGGAGAACTAGAAGGAGTCCTTCTAAGAGTAAGACTCCCTATACATAGTCTCCTAGTGGGATTCCTTCAAGACTTTTAGTGGGTAATGAGCATGCTCAGAGGTGCCTCACAAAGCTCATGGCGTAAATTAAAACGTAGATTAATAAGATTAAACACGATTTTTTTGTTCCTCATTTCTTTGATTGCTGATTTAGTTTAAGTTAGTACATGTATAAATGTTAAAGTTAAGCGAAAGAATAAGTCCAGTTGTATAGTAATTATTAACAAGTATAGGAGAATACGTTGAACTTTCTAATCTCAAACTGATATGGCTTGAAATGAGGGAGCTGGGAGGCTATCTACAACTAGAACACTAACTCACTAGACGAGCGAGATCCAGGTCACGATACACAAGAGCTGCTGATCCAGATCTGTCGATCTGAGCTCTTCTCCGACTGATGAGTGGGATATCTATTGTGTGGAGGCTATACCTCTCAATACACCGCCCTATTTATCTTATTATCATTTGTAATTACCGGTAATCTATTAATTACATTCTGGTGTTAGACTACTCCCTCTTAACTACTGGCTTGTCAAATGTCCGTCGTACTTCTGACTCGACCGGATAGATTGTACCCGTAGTATCATTACATAATCAATTGATAAACAGTTTTAAAAAGATGTAAAATCTCGAAATTAATTAATGCAATTATAAAACATTAGTGAAAATGATGAATCTGCTGAATTAGCATACTGTTATGGTTCGGAGTCTTTTTACCTTTCCGCTCTCTTTAGTATTCTCAACTTTACTTATCACCGATTCTTCAATTTAACTTAAACGGCCGACCACTCTGAGACACGTCCTCTGTGATCCGAAACTGCTACACGATTTCTCTCTCGATCACTTCATTTCCTCAGCAAACTTTAATTCTCAGTTCTAGTTCTCTGTCTGAAGCCCAGCTTAACAGTGGACATTATATCTTTATATCCACTGTAGCTACACCACCCTCTACTACAAGGGGGATAGGTTCAATCTGATGAGAGTGAAGATAGCAGTCCCCAACAGCACTAGGAAAGAGTAGGATCGGTTCAGGACGCTGCTTCTCTGAAACTTGTACTGTTCCAGGTATTCAAACACCAAGCTCTCCATCTGGAAAGTAGGTTATAAGTTATGACTGACATGTTAAGAACAGACGAACATTTTTTGGGGGAGGTACGATTCATCAAAATCTCAGTGTTTTCAGTAAAACATCCACCATTAAATGAAGATCTTATTTCTTCCTTTTCTTACAAAATTTATTAACACATTAGGTCCGGTAAAATATTTCTTATATAATTAAATCCTGTGGTGACAAGAAACTTTAAAAGTGTTAGTACCTTCTGATCTGCCACATCTGAAGTGGAGACGAAGTGAAGATAAGCCTTGGTCTTGTCCGCCTCAGGAAGATCTAGCGGATCTGTTGGTCTGTTAAGTGCTATCTCCATCCTACCGTCCGGTTTCATACTGACCGTCCCATTCGACTCACCCATTTCGAACTACAAAATTTCTGGGGTTTATATGGATGTAATATATTGTGTTATCGCGGTCGGAGAGAAATTTAGGATGATTTCAAGGCTACGCACGTTAAAACTTAGGACCTACCCTGAGAACAGACTCCTCTAACTTCAGGACCAAAGTTGGAAACACGGGGTTGGTGTATTGACCGAGATACCGCTCCACGTCAGGAATAGCTGTGTCTCTGTCCGTGTTGAAAGATCTGTACTCTATGACGCCCCGATCTTCAGGTGCAGTCTGGTCAGGTGCTGGGAACCTTCTGGGACTTGACTTCCATTTGTCGGGGAACGAGCAGGCTCCGTCACGGTCCACCCAGGGTTCTTCTATACCCATCATTACGTCGAAGAGATATCTGGGAGTTTGGATAGATCAAGTTTCGGGCATCAGGTTAACTCTTATTTTTCATTTCTGTTCATGATCGGTCTTGATGAACTTTAAAATCTGATCAATGTGTGCAGAGAATAGGTAAGTGGACCCGGCTAATCTGACTACGACACTCACAGTTGCATTAGCATCTGCATGTTCTTGATATCCTTATACAAGTAGCCATCTCCACTGATAACAGAGAATACTCCCATATCTAGACTTGGGATAGTGGTGATATAACTGTAGTGTCCGAATGTTGCTCCACCGTGATGGATGTAGTCGTAACCTGATTGACGGTTTTTTGTCATGGTCAAAATTTGTTGTCTTTATCATCTCGGTTGAGATGGCCATCTTATTTGATGCAGATAAAGATCTACCTATAAAAACTTCAGTTTGTAAGTGCAACATTGCAACACTCACCTCTGTAAGTACCCAACTGGTGACCGTATCCGTATACAGAGTCCTTGAAGGTGACAGGGAAGGTGGGTCTGCTGAGGAAGGATGGGAAGCCAGTCATCCAGATCTTGGGTTGTGTTATCTCCTTCATCACATTTCTGAGGGATATCTTTTGTTGATTCTTAGTTGTAGAATAAGATACTCTTTCTAGAAGCTAGATAAAAATTCTATTCTCTAGCTCTAATTCTATGACTCCCGTCGTCCTGCCTCAGAACATCGTACCCCAAAACATTTTTCACCTGGCCACAATCTCTGGGTAACAACGTTTTGGGGGCACGATGTTATCAAGCAGGAGCCAGGACGTCGGCCACCAGTTCTCTTAAGGGCTCTTAGATTCTACCAGTCATTGAGCTAACAATGAATAACACTGATGGTGCTGGTGAACAACTTGAGCTGTTTAATCAAAATAAAAAGTTCTGCCAGTGAAGTAAAAGACATGAAGCCGGAAGTAGATCAAGACAACTTATAAGTTCGAACCTAACCTGGGGAAGTGAGGAAACCGGGACTGCTATGTTTGGCAACACTCGTACCCCAGAGAAAGCTCGCTTGCGGTTGGGTTGGTTAAAAAAAGGAAACAAAAACTTACGAGTTGAGTACAGAGTCTTGTTTTCCGTTTACCGCGTCTATTATACCGATCATGTATTTCGCCATATCTCCCACTGTTGAAACTATACCTCCTGAAGTTAGACTAAGATATATTGTTGTACCCGACTAAACTAAACCCAAAGTTTCATTTTGCTTCAGGAGTTATGTAATCGTCATAATTCGATATTCTTAAGAGGTGCAGCTATCCTGGGACCCTCCCACATGTCCTGTGCTCTAACTCGTGACAATTCGATATTATTTATGTGACCTAAGTCTGAATAATAACCGTATCGAACTTCACTTAACGAGTCACGTGCATTTTATGACTTGATCTGTAAATTCCACTTCATTGCTATACAAGCTGAATTTAAAAGAAGCAACTATAGCAAATTATATCTGCGGCTACAGTTCAAACTCTTAAAGCAGCAAAGTCTGACCTGCAGGGTTGTGAGAAGATATGTACTTCATGACATGTTTAGGTATAGGATACAGAGTTGTCTCCTGGTAGCTCTCCTGGTAGGCCTGAGAGAACTCCTCCTCTCCCAACTCATCGTACTCCTCGTCAGACACAAACATCGTCTGAGTCATCCCTAGCGGCTCGAATATTGTCTCTTTTACCTGGTGGTAATAATGTGCTGCCGTTAGTTGAATTGTAGGCACTTGGCACTGACTTATAAGAAGAATGCCAAGGTTATTATTAATAGGCGGCGGTGCAAGTTTTCAGGGCTAGAGTAGTTGACACAAGATTAACGACGACGCCGGGATCACACTGACTTACGGTCACTCACCAATTCCTCGTAAGATTTCCCCCCGAACAGTTCGACCAGGTAGCCCACCATGTCGTAAAACCAGTTGTTGTAGTAGAACCCGGTTCTCATTTCTTGTTGCTGAAGGTACAAGATACATTTGCTGTCTCATGGTACGAGATACACATGAATTGCCTTATGCACTTGATCAATTCATGTAAAATAAAGATGAAACGAGGTGTGTATACTGCTTAAATAGCATAAACAGAGAAAAGTAGTAAAGTACAGAGGAAGCTGTTGAGAAAAATAAGTCACCTCCTCAAAGCGGGGAAGGTATTCTGTAACCCACTGTGCACGAGATATGTTCCTTCCTTCGCTTAGCAACCACGGGTATGTTTTCACTCCTGTTCTGTGGATCAGTGCATCTTCTATTGTACAATAATTGTTCCTGGTGAAAAAACTTTTAGCTTTAGTGGGGTCACCAGACGCTAGGTAGTGATTCTGATATTGATAGTTAAACTCATGAGGGTGCCTTGTTGAATAATGACCTGAAGTCTCCCTGAAGTGACATTTTGATGTTTTTCTTTGCAAAAACTTCTGTTATCTTGTCTTTCCAACCGTACAGACCCTCAAATACTTGCTTTCCTGCCATGTAGCTAGTAAATCCTTTCGTTATAGATCCTATGGTAAACCTGAGGAGTTCCACTTATCGGGCAGAATTTCTAAAAACTCCCGTTTTTCAAAACGGATTAAAGAACTTTCCAATAAATGACAGTATCTTATAGGAAATCGACCATCAACTAAGGTTACTTAAGAGAAGCTCTAAGCTTTAAACAGCTGCGCGACAACTGTAATGGGAAAAGATCAGATCTTCAAGAGAGAAGATCAGATCTTACCTGGTAGCCTGTGTCATATCAATATCTTTTTCTCTGTTTGCCTTGCCAAAACTCTTGTTGATCACCACCTTGCCGTCTTTGACTGCGCTGATAGCAAATGCAGCTGTATTCGGGTAACAGCCCTAAAATAAAACAGATCAGTGTTTCGACTTAAGTTTAATTTTGATAGTCGACCTAGAATGCAGACATATCGGAAAGTTACTAACTAAGTTACTGACTAAGTTAGCTGTTACTGTTAGAGCTCAAGTGAGTACAATGTCAACCCTGGAAATTTAGTTTCTTACCATTACTCCTTTAATTAAACTATCGAGCAGCTTCTCGTCTATTTTGGAATCAGTCTCGGCTTCGACTCCGAACATCTGGACCATCAACAGAAATACAAACCCAACCATCACAATGTCTTACCCTTCAAAGTTAAATTGAAAGAAATATTACTATAAAGTAATTATAAAACAACTCTCGGCTGTAAATTAAATTTAAGGTACGTGACCTCCCGTAGTTAGAAAAAGTCGACCAGAAGTTAAGCATGCCTACCTACATGAAAGAGAATGTCAATGAGAACTAATAATCAAGAAACGCAAAGAGTTTGACATGAGGCGACTTTACCTGTCATTGTTAAAGCAGAGGGATAATGAAATTGAATAATGTTCACAAACATATGCAAGAATAGTAAGCTTTGAACTTTCGCTGGTGCCATAAATAATAAACAGCTATTACCCCACCTCGCTGCATTTCGACAAGATTGGCAGATTGCACACAATGAATGAATGAATGACAATGTTGATCATGATGTGACATTTTCTTCTTATTGCATTTCACATCCCATTCTAGCCACGCCTCTTGACCGGAATTTGGAGAATTTCCTACAATTGACCCGGAAAATTGTATGGTATCAGGAAAAGCAATATCTGTCAGAAACATCCACGGAGGAGCAACGAACTGCTCCGACTCGATAGGGAAAGCCTTTGTATAGAAAAGAGCTAATTGGATCTCACTTGTCGAGATGATATCCGTCTAAGGCTCTAATGATAACGCGATGAGGCGAGAGTCCGGCATCATTGCGACAAGATCTCACTGCAGACTTGGCAACCAAGCACTTCGGCTTAGTGCTAACTGTCCTATATTAATATAAGGTGGGCGACGTACCTTGGCGGTCTTCAGCGTAAAATCTTGACACGTTTCGACTTTAACAAGTGAAGTTGTATATGTTTTCAGACAAGAGGTCCTTGACACGCTCTAATTTAATGCCATGCGATTTTGTTTAATAAAGAATTACCAAATATGGGGATTTTGGTTAACAATGGCAGTCACAAGAGGCCTGTCACTAATTGGCTTCAAGCCTCAGTCAGTCAGGGTCAATATTCACATATAAGGTGGAAGAGAAAACCGGGATCGAAATAGAAAGGACCCTGTTTCGTGACAGCCTGGCGTTGGACCCGACTTCTGAACTGCGTCATCATAGCGGGAAAATAAGATCACTCTTATGGGAATAGAAGAGAATTATTGAACAGGTGGGGAATGAATATAATTCGCTTCATTTCACGCTAAGCTGGCGGAGAATTTCCCAAAATAGAATTAGAGCTAAATTTTAAGTAGAACTTAAAGTTAAACTTAAACAACCACTGATAAATTATTACTCACTATATAACTTAATTTACTTTTGATTTTGATAAGAATGCAGCTAAAAGTACAAACTCGATAGTTTAACTTTATGGCCATAATTATTGCCAACGCGTTTGCACTATATAAATATAATTAAAATTATAGTCACTGAAACAAGAAATTCGTCCTCCCGTGTCCCGACAGTTACAAAGTCAGTCAACGGTTAAAAATGAATTCAACGATTAAAGCGAATGCTTTTAGCCAAGGCCTGAACCCACTCCGATAGTCCGACGGTTAGTACAAACTTCCAAATCCAAAACACGGACAGGTCGACAGCTCGTCAGGACGACAGGTGTCGATATTGATAAAAAATACGACGATAATATAACGAATTAAAACGCCTTAGTCTTACTCTTAATCGTGCAACAATTACAAATTGTTGATACAATAAGACCTCAGTGTTCGAAAATTTTCTTTCAATGATTTTCTTGATTTAAATATCTAAGTTCTAACGTGAATTGCTCGGATAGAGCTCATTGAAAAAGTTTTGCCACACTTCAAATTCTATCTGCCTTTATCTAAATTTAAACCACCCTTAGATTTGAGCGGCAGTGAAGAAGTTAGTATCGGATTCGGAGTTAGAAACTCCACTGGAGTCTGGAGATCCAACGAAGTAACAAAAAAAATACTCATAGTGACATGGCTAGGTCCAGATCCTAATCCTAATCACGGGTAACAGCATCAACTCCTCCTAATCTAATTTCAACGAGCACCAATATAATGAGCAGATTTTTGGGGCTGTAAAATTATCAATTGAATTCCATTATGAACTTCTATTGTTGGCCAAAAACTCATCTCTTCCTAAGCATTTGTGGATTTTCAGTCTCATACCGCACCCATGAATAATGCTTAGTGTGATT
>JH153031.1:196825-208770 GCA_000226015.1 Mnemiopsis leidyi
CCTCCTGCCATCATTCGTCATCAACACACCCCCCCCCCCCTTATTGATGACATCATCACAGTCGGACCCCCCCCCCCCCGGCTTATTAAAGCCAAATAGCAAAATTTGGTCTCATTTTGATCTATAATTCAGTTCAAACGACAAACGCAGTATTCCACCAAGTTTCTGGTTGTGAACGACCTCAATATATAGAGATGCTTTTGTCTTGTGAATACGATGACAAGTTGACCGTGTGCAATATTATCCGTTAACCAGAAATACCAATATATACATATATTCGTATTCATATTGTAGGTTGATAACCTACTGTCGCGGCCATCACGCGCTGTCACGCATTTCTGGCCTGGCGACCAGAAATTCTAGACGCGCATCGCCCGTTGATATTCATATTGCTTCGTTTTCATGTGCTTATATATTTGTTTTCACATTGCTTTTAGTTTTACCCAATTTTCTTGTCTCTAGATAAAATTCTATTGCTGTTACTCCTGCAGGTGCAGCAGGATTTCAATACGAAACGTGCAACAAGCTTTTCACCGACATCCGAGACTGGACTTGCAATGAAGACAACTTGTGTTGGTACGGCTGTTTAAGGGGAAAGTGTTGGTCTCAGTGCAACGGTAGGAGCTAACAAAGTTTAATAACTTGATTCCGCAATTCTTTGACATCATAATCATTATCAATTATCATGAATAACTGATAGTATAAGTAATACTAATACTAATAGTAACACTAATACTGAAGTACTTCAAGTTGGGGATCGAAGTCTTTCCCCAGAATATCGTGCCCCAGAACGTTGTGTCCCAGAGATTTTGCCCCAGTGACGTCCTGCTGCACAACAGACAACTTCGTTGGGGTTAGGGTCGCTGGGGGAAAATCTTAATCTGTGGGGTAAAATGTTCTGGGGCAGGACGACGGAAATCCTTTTAGTTTAGCATAGTTTAATTTTAAATCGCAGTTATAGAAGTGACACTGCCCAATTTCGGTAAAGTGATCACGTATGCTGATCATGGTATCTATAAAAGTCTCACCCCACCTGCAGGAGCTGGAACGATTGAATGGGACGGACCACCCGGGACCTGCAACACACGTTACCACCTCAATACCAACATTGAGTGGTGCTGGCTCAGTGGGGGTGTAAGCTGCCTCTCTGACTCTGATTGTAATTCTGTCAGAGACAACTCTTGTCAGGGAACCTGCTCTGTCTAAATATCACGTGATTCTTGATTGAGTTGAAATTAATCTGTGTCATGATTAAGTTGAGACAATTGTTTGCTAGTCAAAAAAGATGTTTTTCACTTCAACTTTTGTGTTCCGTAGCGCACATTTTCGCGTTTGTTTTTCAAAACTATTCTTTAAAAAATTTTTCATTAATCTCAAAACTATTCTCAAAAAATCTTGAATAAATCTCGATTAGAACTTTTACGGACTGAGACTATAATAATAAAAATTAAAAGACATTGTTACTTAGCCCCATGTGAATCAACTTAATTTTCGGGACGCATGTTTCTCCAAACGGTTGTTCTTCTTATCCTCGACCTCAGTAAGTGAACTGTTCTGTTTATATTCTAATTCTTCTCTTACAAGTTCTCACGATGATGGTGCTGCATGCCTCAGCATTCTGATTCTGTATACGGACAGTACACCGAAATAACTTCTAGACTGTGATGTTACAATAAGGTACTACTACTAGTAAACTAGAAATTGTACAAAGTTTCTAAACTCTCCCGCTGCAGTAACATGAAATATTATCAGGTAATGTCGGGGAGGGCCGATACCCCTACGACACGTGCAATCCGGGACTGGTAAACGAAGGCTGGGTTTGTAATGAGGAGAATCTTTGCTGGTACGGCTGTGACAAGGGCTACTGCTGGTCTCAATGTAACGGTAGTGTGCACTTTTTTTGCTCGCAAAGTTATATGATCACGTGCAGTCTTGCAGTGCTGATCTCAATGTAACGGTAGTGTGCACTTTCTTTGCTCGCAAAGTTATGTGATCATCTTGCAGTGCTTGCCTGTATACTTATAGTACACTAAATTTACACATAACGCATGCGCCCTGCATATTACTTAGGTATCAGTGACGATTCTAGGACTGCTGTCCGAAGCGGACTGTTGTCCGAAACCAGAAATTCGGTTTTCGGACAAGAGTCCGCTTCGGACAACAGTCCATTTGGCGGACTCTAGTCCGAATTTGCGTTTCAATTTACAATTACCATGTTAAATGGCTTTCGGTTTTCGGACAACAGTCCGCTTCGGACAACAGTCCATTTGGCGGACTCTTGTCCGAACACAAACTGCATGAGTGCTTGTTAAGACATGTAACACACATTTAGCCTCGACGTCCATTAGAGGTCATTTGAACCGGATGCTTGTCCGGATGAGGATGTGAGCCGTTAAATTCAAGAGATCCTCAGATTCGCCGGGTCGGAAAGCAAATTTGAGCCTGTACAAATGCTACATGATGATACAGAACCATTCTTTGTCATGCAGCACATGAAAGTGAACCATATATAGTTATACAACCAAAAGTAATTGAGAAACGTGAGAATTTTCGGACAAGAGTCCGCTTTGGACAACAATCAATTTCGGACAACAGTCCGCTTTTTTCGGAACACAGATTCGGACAACAGTCCGTTTCGGACAAGAGTCCGCTTCGGACAACAGTCCGGTTACCATCAGTGACAGTTCCGAATTTATACGTAGTACCTGCCCTCTTTAAGTCGCTTAGTAAAAGTTGAAAACATGAGTATGTATCTCGGAACCTGCACGGAATTATATGGGATAGTGTGCATATATACACTGTGCATATATACACTGTGTATATATGTACACTGTATATATACACTGTGCATATATACACTGTGTATATATGTACACTATATATATACACTGTGCATATATACACTGTGTATATATGTACACTGTATATATACACTGTGCATATATACACTGTGTATATATGTACACTGTATATATACACTGTGCATATATACACTGTGTATATATGTACACTGTATATATACACTGTGCATATATACACTGTATATATAAACTGTGCATATATACACTGTATATATACAGTGTGCACTATATATACACTGCACACTGCATATATACATTGCATCTGCAGGGGCGGGAGCTGCACTGTGGGACGGCCCTGAAGGGACCTGCAATACGGAGTGGCACATGATGTGGGACATAGAGTGGTGCTGGCTGAGTGGGGAAAACACCACCTGTACCACTAACCTGGACTGTGCTCCTCACAGATTCAACCAGTGTGGTGGTCCTTGTTCTATTGCTTAGCTCTGAAAATTGATGATAATATCTTGATTGTCATGGTAAAACTTGATGGTTAACCTATTTTATTATGATAAAAAGATGAAGATACACACTGCAGAGTGCTACACTTTACGTTTCTTTTGGGAACTGTTGCTTCTCGTGTTGAAAAAATAAAACACTTCAATTTAATAATAATAAAACAACCAGTGTAACAAAGTAATTATCTTTGAATGATTTAAACTATCAATTGATCCTACAGATACTATACTACATAATATGCTAATAACTTTCAATTTTCAGCAACTCAAGCCTCCAGATCGACAACAATATTTAGTGTATGTTTTATAGATGATGAATCAAAGAAAACTCTACATCTACAATATAAAATCCAAAATGCATTTTCCTTTTGCACTCTAATATCGGTAGTCTTTGTCAGGAGAACTGATAATATCTGGCAACATAATTTAAATGCCCACTTCCACGGGTTAGTAAAGGTTTAAGCTCGCGAAGCTGTGAGAGGAAAATAATCGGACTAATCAAACTTAATTATAAAACAATCTGTAAAGGCTTTGAGCTAACATTAGGAACACTAAGCCAAAATTAAATCCAGTTTTGACTTCAAAAATTGTGTGAAATTTTGAGGGTAAAAAGTCATATCTTCATATCGTGAGGTGTATTGCGATGAGATGAGTATTAAATATTTCAAATAGCATGCGTGTTTATATGTACTATTAAGGCGGGGTCACATGTGAAGAAAATCATGATAGATATGGTACATTTTTTAGTTCATTTTAACCATTTTTACACATCAAATCCAACTTTAGCCTTGTAAAATTTAAAACCTTCACAGGCGACCCCTCGTGATATGTCGCTAGTAAAATTCCAGTTCAGTTTGGTAAGTGACAAGCAGGTTTACTGTTATAACAAAATACACGTGTACCACACGCAATACACACGCGCACGTGCATTTTATGATGAATATGCACGTGCCAATATTGCATGATGTGAAAAAATACTCTAGGTTCAACTTAACGAAAATAATATGTCATAAGATAATTGCTGTGAGATGATCAATAAACTGTGATTATTAGTATGAAGTACAACAGAAAAAGTCTATACAGTTGTTATCAGTACTTGGTAGCTACAGTCGCCTGGCTAAACGTTGCTTATAGCAACAAATCACTTCATAACTCAATCAACCAGTTAAAACGTCATTAAGCGATTAATTATAAAGCAAAATGTTACAATACCTCTCTCTGTACAGGGTTCTAAAAATTTTAAGTTTATAAATTACAACATTCCGCGGTCGTACACGTGACAACCTCAATGCAAAGAGCAATGAGTATCCTGGCACGTGCAACAGTAGCATTTAACACGCGCAAGCAAGCGGTTTTGACGCTATTTTGTGAAGTTCAATTGGGATGTTTTCCACGCTTAAGAACGTAAAAAAATACTATAAAAATATTTCGACTGGCCGTGAAGAGCGGCAGTCTAGAAATTTAATATTTACAAATCTACAGATCAATTCGCACAATTTTTTGTATCTATTGACATTGACAAGCCTCCCAATAACTTTGGTAACGGAAATTAAAGATGAAATAATTTAGCGGAACTGGAAGAAAGAGAGAACAGTGACAAGGTGAAATTAGTAAGAAATAAAACCTAATATATAATTATAACATTTTGGGATATTCTAAAAGGTAACCTACTCAACAATCAACGTCTTACTCTTATAAACTGAATTCCATCATCCCTTGATTGCTTATTTAATAAAGCAGCACAGAGCGCGTAAACTATAAAATACCAATCAGCAGCATAAACTGTGCGTGGTCCAGGGGCGGCCATTAAGATGAACCTACTACAACTTCGTGTAACAACGAGCACAGTGTGCACGGTGCCATAAAGTTGCACGTCCTGTAAACCAATACGCAGCACACGCAGTTATTGTTAGGTGGAACTGTACACGGTACAATTCCACGTTAGTTCAAAGTCCAGTCAGTTCAGGTAAAGTTCCACACTAAAAAATCAAACAAAGTGGAATGAAGTGTGGCCAAGTGGCGGTTACTAGGTGACGGTTACTAAGTAACGGTCGCTTAGCAACGGTCGTTGAATCAGTCTGTGAGGAGGTGTGTTGAGGAACTAGTTTCATCCCGGTCCTAGAGGTACATGTCTGAAAGAAACCGTGTGTAAGCGAACAGTAAGAAAATTTAACTTTGATACTCAACAGTATCCAACTGGTACTGGCATTCCATTGTATTTGCCCAGCTCTCCCCTCAAGTATTCAAGTCATATTTCTAGGAACAAAACGCTCGTATTATGAACTTTCAAATAAGCTTCTAAGGACTGTTTTATTACCTTGTGCCAGGCGATATTCCTGTGTCGTTTTGTTCGTAATGTTCGTGAGTTGACCTCAAATCTGGGAAGTAATATGTTTGTTAAATTTCCTGGGAGGATGCTACATCAAACAAAACAATTTCAAAGTTAGCAATAATAAGCGTTCCCATCTATAGGTATGACAACAAGATCATATATTTCTAGGATCGCCATAATGTGCAAAACAAAGCGATAGTTACAAGACAATGGACGCCTCTGACAGTGTCTTTAAAATTAAGATATTAAGTCTTGATAAAGGCGAAAAAATGACGAGGATCGCTTCATTTTCCCCGTCTCAGTCATAGTGATTTAACTAATATGTCGATTTAGCACCAATATTCGTCGGCTTTATTACTTCATGCAACAATAGAAGAGCATGAGCACAACGTCTAATGAAAGAAGGATGTAGTTGCAGTGTTTATGCCAAATCTAAATACTGTACAGCCCAATGATATAGTGACTGCGTTTACTGAATTCATTATGGCACGAAATGCGTGTTTGTATTTTACTAATACTTGTCGTCGAGCTAGATTCTCACTTTCCCGAACACTGCTCATACGTCACTGTTGCTGGCGGTAACCATGGGAACAACACGGCGGCAGAGTTTCCCGCGCGCGGCACACTATGCTATAAAGTAATTCTGAACACCTCAACCGGACAGACAAAACACCGTCTGTACACCCTGCAACACATCTCTACTGAGGTGGTGTACCCAGTCATCTCCAGCTACAACTTCACTGTACCAAATATCACCACCACGTGTATCTGCGCGTGTCCAAACGAAGGTCCCATGGTTTGTGAGAGTCTGGAAGAGGACTGTGGGAAAGACTGCACGGTGGTATCCGCAGAGGGACAGACCCCGGAGGGTTGTGTCTGGGTTGGGGGCGAGGCGACGTCTTGCTGCAAGTTCTCTGTCACCCACAATAGCACCTCTATCAGAGGACAAATAGTTCAGCTTGCCGCTCCTGCTGATGTTCGTCACGTGTTCACGGTCACTCTTTTAGACCTTGATGAGGGGGAGGAGACGATATTTCAGAATATTTCCATCAGCAACTCTGGTACACAGCACATAGACGAGTATCTCGATGTTTATATAGAAGTAGGTGGTGTTTCAGAGGAGTTGATACCTGCAGGTCTCTATGTTCAATATCTGGATAAGATCTTCAAGATGTGGGGAGATCAGATCAATGGGGTTGAGGGGTGGGATCTTACTAAACTAGGATGGTATAGAGGATCTTTAGAGACAGGCTGGAGAATAAACTTGAAGGAGAAAGTGCAGATCAGGACTTTGAACTGTGGACGTAACAATGGCAGGGTAATGGTCAGTGCACGGTACTTCGATGCCATGGGGTTTGCTTTTAACATTGAAGAACATCTAATAAAATTAGAAGAGTATTACGGGACAGCCATAGAAACAGTCAGATTAGAAAATGACGACGTGGTGGCGCACGTGCTGCCTGCGCGCCTGGGAGATGTGCGCGCCACGCTCCAAAACAAGACCTCCATAGCGCACGACGTGTGGTTATCAGACACCTCCTCTCTAAAAAACTTTACTGCTATCCTAACGAGAGACGAGTATGGAAACAACATACTGACGTTGCAGCTAGAGGAAGGTGTAGGAGAGATAACGGGGTACGTCCAGTCTGGGAAGGGTAGAGAGAAAATCTTCTTTACTTCCTCAAACCAGACTCTCAGACTGAGGGTGGTGACGGAATGTGGGGAAAATACGGAGGTGTGTTTACATTCCATCTGTAGGGCACCGCTCTGTCAGAGTAGAGAGTTTAGGGGCTGGCATTCCGCCAACTTTCATCTACTTCCTACTAACTGGTCTACCGTAAAAGGGAGGGTCTATGCAGGTTAGTACTGAGGATCTGAGTATCTTTATTCAGTATGATGATCCCGCATCTTAAGCTTTCTACCGTATGTATATTTCATTACAAACTGTCCCACAGGAACTTGGTATAGTTTTGGGAAGCCGCATTATTGGTTCGACACAGGTTTTCACTTCGGAGAACTGGTCATGCCAGCCGTCTACCTCGTTCTTGTGGGGGTCCTCTTCCGGTTCTTGGTTCAAACTCTGAACAAGCCAACAGTTCGGGTAAGGTAACGTGGAAATAGGGCTGGGATTTCGTTACTGGATTGGTGATTTTATGATCACTTTGATGACATAGTTCATGAAGAGGTCCTTGAAGTGTTATTGGATTTACCACTCAATTTCCCCAGCTGGAAAAACAAACGAAAGCAAAAAGTGAGGTGCAAATGGAGGACGAAGGGGCCTTGGTGAGAAGGAAAGGAAGAGTGGAGAGACGAAGAAGCAGTTTTTAATCACCAAAAGGAACCAAACAGGACAAACTGTTCGACTCTGTAGCTGCAAGCTTTCAGATGCAGCTGAGATTCGTACTGTTTTTTTTAACTGATGCTTGTTTTGTCATATCAACTTACGGAGTGTTTTCTAAGAAGATGTATGTATTTCCTACCTTGAATAACTTTTATTAGATTGTTGAGTGATTGGAGAGATTTTTTGTTGAGTTCAAGGTCGTCTCCTGTCGCCTTGCTCTCCGCTAAAGAGGTGCGATAAGACTTGATCTTGCTTATACCGTCTATCAGAATCTGGTATAACCTAAAGGAGTTCGTTTTGATTAAGCTTGATTATATTTACTGAAGAAACACGTTGCTTTAACTTAACACATGCCATCAATCCAATACAATTAAATTTCTGGGTGTACGATCGATATTCGCTGAAATTCAGTTGACATAATCGATCATACATGTTAAAGCTTTCAAGAAAACTGTCGGCTTTGAAGACGATGACAAAGACAACTCTAATTGCTGCATTTCTTAGTCAATCGGAAAATTGGCGTCATCATAAAGTAATAGAAGATTATCTGACCTCTGCAGTTCCCGATAAATGTCAATTTCAGGAACCATTTCCTTTTCGTCCGGTAATACTTGACATCCCTCTGATTCGTGAGAAGCACATCTACTTCCGCAACTGTTGTGAAGTGGGAATTATCGATTTCGATTAAAATCTACGAAAATTAAGCAGTCAGGTCTTCCTTATTCCCGAAATAGCTTAGCGGTAATTTGGGATAAACAAGCCAACAATACAAATAAACCCTAAAATGTATGCCCAGTTAACCAATCCTCTAAAAATTCGGGTTACGATCAACAAAACAACCCAAAAAACCAAAACGTTTAGCAGTTTGGGCTGCTCAAATCTACTGACCATGTCCACTTGTTGTGTAGGAGCGCTCCAGTGTGATAACGGGAGACTTTAGCTCCAGTCTCTCGGCACATCTTACTGAGACACGTGATCCAATCAAAGTGATCTACTGAATTATTTGCTCGAAGATAGACAGTCCCTGAAATGCAGACTTTTTTTTAGTAACCCTCGTGTAGCTTACAGTAGATTCTCAGCTGTCGTTTTTTGTTTTAGTTCACTTTTATTCATTCTATTCTTCTGCAGTGATCTCTAAATTACCTTAATTTTTGAAAACTAGTTTAAGTAGTTTCGTAATTCACCAAACCTTTAGAGTGTATGATTTGAAAAATGTGGGGTACTCCGAAAGCATCCTCGTCAACTCTGCTAACACACTTGATGTCGGACCGCTTTATCGTGTACGGTTCTGAGGGAACTGAATTTGGACACTACAACAAAGAAGAAAACAACTGCATTTTGTCGCTTTACCGAATTCGGAGTTTAACATATTCTAAATTCTAAACTTCTGACAAAGAAGGATTGACTGACGCGACTTGAACCATCTGCCACTCTAGGTTAAAAAGGAGAACAAAATAGCAATTAAATAGAGCAAAACCACAGTAATAAGCAATTGTATTCCCGCGAAAATATTTACTGTATTTAAATGATTGATACTTGATAGAAATACCATCGTAACGAAGGCAGGTGAATCCCTGGTCGTTTAAACGGTAGAGCTTCTTCCTCTTGTTGCTGTAGTCCCGGCCGATAAGACCAGCAACTCTGTACTCCACCAACTTTCCTTCTTTGTTGTAGTTGTTCGAACTGGAGTCGTCTTTTTGTTCCGTCTTACATACATTCTCGAGAAACTGGGAGGAAAGAACTTACTGACACTCGTGATACGGTTTGGTGATAAAAGTGTGCAAAACTATCGCAGCAAACCTACACGTGCAGAATGATTGTAGTTTCCTCACCTGTTTGACGCCGTTGACGTGCTTCATGTCCAAGACGCGCTGACTGATTGCCTCCATGTATTTTTCCTTACCCTGACGGAGTATCTGTTGTACATTGTAAGACTTGCTTACACCAAACAAATCAGTACTTTGAGGTGTAGAGATAGTGTTGCAGCAAATAAAGGAATCAATTTGGAAAAATTTAGACAACTAGAACTCCGGGCATTAAAAAAAGAGGAAAGTTCAATAAAGATTCACTAACATATAAAAATATCTTAAGATGTTGAGAACATGATGAATGAAAGTAACAAATGGATTCACTCACGGCTTGATGGGTGTCCAGGTTACCAAGACTTTGTATTACTTTGGAAACAAGAGTAAGAGTTCGGCTCGTTTCTCGACTCTGAAGAAGTTGGGTTGCATGGCAGAATTTTTCGATTTCAACTTATTTTCAGAGAATTTTTCGGGACGCATTTAAAATACCGGGAAAGAAATGTGAGATAAGAGAGGACTGACCGGTCTGCGAGACTGAAGCTGGAAGAGTTTGGGGTTGAGAATAGCCGGGGCAAAGAGACGGAGAAAGATAAAACCGCTCACAGCCGTGTATCTGATATCACTAACGTCTGAAGTTTAATTGTTAAGTTTAAATGACCCTGCACATAGCTATACTCAGAATTCTACACCGCATAAGTGCGGTTGTGTTTCACCACCAAATCGGCACCGCATTTCGGACTTGAATGGAATATGGATATTTCTAAGGGTCCTCAGTCAGTACTTATGACCAGTAAGTACTTATGACCAGGAAAATAGGAATAACACTGACCAGGAAAGTGACGTATAGCTTGTTTCTGTAGGTTACTGAACAGGGAGCTCAGAGTGTAAGGGCAGTCTCTGCCACTGTTAATGATAGCGGAGTACACTGAGTCGATGTTCCTAGTCAGGTTGTCCAGGTTACATTCCAGGATGTCGCTCGATCGTAACCGGGCTGGGTCAATCTCGCATGACAGGTTTTCTTTGTGAATCTGAGAATGGAATTTAAAACATTTACTTGTGTTACTGCTTTATTAAAAAGTGACCAGTGAGGTGTAAGTTAACGACGGCAGCTACATTGGCAAAGTTATGAGACAGATAGTTCACAGGGGTGGGCCAATTTCAGCAGCAACGTGACACTCCCATACGGCCCATCACACTGCTCTGTAACCCAGTAAATGAGCAACATGTCACAAAAGTGTCAACAACCCCAAGCCACGCCCAAATGACTTTTCCAACCATTAAAATGGGTTACATGCGAAGAGATCACGCACGCGCGTCAAGGCAGTCGCGTGAAAATAAAGCCAGCGCAGCACACAACAAATAGGACCAAAAACTAGCAATAGCTCGGGCGGATCTTGCGCGGCAATACGCTAATTCCTGAGTCTATCATAAACAGAATATGGGCGTTTTCCCCTTTCGGGACAAAAATAGCTCACAGATAATGCTACAAGGACAAATTCGAGTTATATATTACCGTATCCAGGCTTGGCTTTAAGACTCTTGTAAGATAGGGTCGACCAATCATTTTCATCAGTTCATCCACTCCTTTTGTTGCCAAGGAATTCGCTCTAAAGAGCGTGTTGGGATTGCTAAATGGGATAAATGGTTTTAATGTATAACACGGATTTTATCGTAGAGTTCACTCTCTGTCACATAGTAAATCAAAACAACATGTTTTCAAGCAATGCAAGTTACTCATCAGTAGATTACTGATTATGTTTTAGTTCAGGTATATCAGCCTCCTAATTGTTTTCAAGGTGTGATTTGCAAATTAAGAAAACTCGTATAATATCTTTAAACATATGCTATCCTGGCATATTCGCGCCTATCCAAACCTGGACACATTTAAAGGCGACAGTTTGGCCCTGTATTATCACAATAATTTAGACTACAGCTGTTCACGAGTCACATGATCATTAATACAAGCCACCATTGGCAGATTGGACTTATAGCGAGCACTTCATTGGACAATAATGTCACGTGGAAATCACGTGATTGTGAATAAGAGAATAAGTGCAAGTGTAAAGAAAGCGAGAGAGAGAGAGAGAGAGAGAGAGAGAGAGAGAGAGAGAGAGAGAGAGAGAGAGAGAGAGAGAGAGAGAGAGAGAGAGA
>JH153031.1:262549-279264 GCA_000226015.1 Mnemiopsis leidyi
AGTGCTAATTCTGTACGTCTTGCATTGCAAGAAAATATGCACTTCAAAAATTCTCCTATTTAGTGCCAGTAGTCATTAAAGCCAGTTATCATTAGAGGGCCTGTTATAATCTTCTAAAACGAAGTTTAGGAAAGATGTAGTCAGTCGAGTTCAAGAATATAGGCGTCCTAGTGGCGGTTGATGAACTACAACAAAAAGCATGCCTACTCACTTTCAACTCACCAGGTAAATCGCTAAATGTACTAATGTTTTAAGATCTATGTTATCATATGATACTTTGGTTCTTTGTAAGGGTTCTTCGTAAGGGTCATAATAAAAATATATAATTGTTTAATCATTATGTTCATTGTGTAACCAAGCCAACACTACAGTGTCGAGTGCGGCACCTACAGGGAGTGCAGGTTAAGTGTCTGAGCGCCGCAGCGCGCACCTTTCTTCGTCTGCTCCATCCCGCAACTAAGTGCGAACTGTACCAGAGCTCTGTGTACCATCATTCTGCTAACCCCCAATGGGTCCTTCAGAATTCCCTACATGCCATTCAGGCTCTTAGAGGTTAGACTTTGTTGTGTTGTTTGTGATAAGATACAGGTATGCCGATTGTTATGGCGTTTTCCAGTCAAAGTTTTCTAAATGCAGACTACCACTTAGTAAAGGAGATTTTAATTATTCTATATGCATGCTTACATAATACATTAAACATAATCGACAACGATCAACGTTTCTCCAATTCGAACAAAAATACTTCCTTTGATAACCTACGCCATAACCCGCTACCAGATTACCCAATGTAACTCACGATTCATCAGACTTGAAAGTACAATTTGATCATGGCGATGTAATTTATAAATTTTAGTCATAATTTTTGAATATTTGACCGCAGTTATGTTAAAATCTTGACATGGTCAGCATTTTTGACCATGTCCATGACACCATGAAATTGGACCTGATTAACACACAATCCACCAGACTTGATTGTACAAGTTTGGAACTCAGACGAGAACGCTCTACTTATCGAGCACTTTGTCACTCTGTCCGCCTTGTCCTATATCGGGGAGAAGGTAGGAGAGTTTTGTTTTGTCTAATCAAACAAGTTATTTCGAGAAAATCTACAAAGTTAGATACAGCCAAGCAGACCGGGTAACGCTATCACGCGGTATGACAGTTTTCTAAAAGTCTGTTAAACTGTAAGTAAGATGAAACTATAGGTCAAGGCGTCATGGTGCCCAATGAAAGTTTTTCCAGGGAACGGAGCAGCAGTGGGAAAAGAACACAGTCATACTTATTTTGAACGAATCTCTTTTCCTCTCAAACCATGGTTTGTATTTTATCTTTCAAGAGTTACAGAGAGCACTAACATTTTACGTCAGCATCGACGTCACAAATTTTAGAGCCATTTTTGGGCTAATCTGGATGTTATCAAGGGAGCTCACACGATTCAAGAAAAGGGTTGACTTCGGATTTTTAATGAATATGTTTGAAGTTACAATGACTATAAAATACCGTACATAGGTAGTAGCGACCTCCTGACATGCGACCTCCTGACATGCATAGGGGCGAATACGTCAAAACTCAAAAGCCGCAACTCGCTATTTAAAATCAACATTTATTTCTTATTTCAAAATTTCTCAGCAGCACATTAACCTCACTATATATAAGATTAGGTTCACGAATCACGATACTAGGCTTCACGATACTTGGTTTTAATACAATTTTGAAAATCGATGTTTCAGCTTGCTCAATTAATTCTGATATACATCAAAATGCTCGGAAGTCGGAGAAATAAAATGAAATATAAATAAATAAATAAATGTTAAGAATTTAATTTATCGCCTTAAAGTTTAGATAGGATTTGAACTTAAGCCAGTAACCCAAATTTAATTCAAACTATCAAAGACGATTCATAGGCAAAGTGCCGGTTAACTACTGGACATGATGTGCTTTCTACATATTTTCAAATACTCACTCAAAAAGGATTTTTCTGAGCTGTTTCTTAAAGAAAAATATCAGTGCATGTTCTCAAATTATAAGGCAAAATATTCCACACCGAAGGTGTAGCATAACAGAAACTTCTATCTTTTCTTTTATAATTAGGTATAGGTCATAGTTGGGACATTGAGTAAAAAGTAATCATTCTCATTTAGCTATGATATAAGTAACTGGTCTTTCATTTTAATGCAATTCTTAAAATAAGTTGGAGTATTTAAAAGTCATAAGCGCAATCTTAAAGATAATACGCTGCTAAACAGTAAGAAAAGTATACAAATCATAAACTTATACAAATCATAGTCATTAGTCAACGTCATAGACATTTCGCCTAAAATGTTTAATTTCGTGTTAGGATTCAGTATTGGTTCCGCAAATTTTCGTAATTTTAACGGTTTCTAGCAGCTAGTTCATTCGGAATTTGGAAGTTTTATCCTTACCATTAAACGTATGTACAGTTGTAGTTACATACACATTTGGTATGTACTGCAAGGCACTTTAGACTTTTAGGACAAGGAAAAATTCAACAAATTCTTTGTCGACATTTTTTTCATTGGAACTTTTCCGTTTTGTAATCGGAACTTTTCCGTTTCGGGGTTAGCTAGAATGTTATATTTAAGCAAGTAGACTGCATTGAATTGGTCGTTGTGGGATTCATTTTATATTTTCGGTGTCCAATTTTACAAATTTTACAAACTTGGTTGCTTCTATTATCGTCAGTACTCAGAACTATTCATTTATTTATCCAAGAATAAACGCATTATCGGCCATACATGGACCTTTAGAATGAACAATTTACTGTAGTCCTAGAACAACAATAGAACTGATCTATTTAGTATTTGAAGCCCGGCGCTTCTCAGAACAAATTTCCAACATATTTGCATCAAACGACGTTACTCCCCCCCCCCCCCAGAAGGGCTTCCGAGTCAATACTCAGTCAAGCTATAAAATACACATCTCAATTGCTTTCCGCCCATCCCGCTTTGTGAGTTGTCGGCGTAAGTTTCGAATTTTAGTTCATCTGACTCAATGATATAATCGGTCAAATCGGCTTGAGCAAGGTTGCAGTGGCTTAACGTTGCACATCGCTCATTCATGCTTACAGGAACGCAAATATGATGTATGAAATTATACAGAAGTATGAGTATAGCCTTACCCGAGCGCTTCATTAATCGCGTTTAAACTGCAAGTTATCTACACTTACATAGCATGAGACGTATTAGTATACTATCAAATATCTATCGGATATTCTTAACATCAAGATTAACTAAAATTGCACATTATTACTTTTGCTAATTTGTTCGCATTTCAGGAAGGTTCCCAGATATTGGTCCTAATGTGGTCCTCGAAGATGGGGAAGTGAAGAAGCCGTTTTGTACGGTCCGCTATTCCGACACAAGAGTATCATACGATACAAAAACTGTTCACAAGTCAGTGCAATTATATTCAATTCCTTTTTCAGATTTATAATCAATTCAAATCTTTATATCCGATTTTTTGCGATATGTATGTCTATACTCTATACTCTGCCAATTGTATGTAATCAGTTAGTGTTATGAAAATTATGGCGTCATAACTTTACGTTTTAGTTATTTAAGCTTTTAGTATTTACACAAATTTGATCGTTGTTAATGAACAACTATAAACAAAGAAAAAGATGAAATTTGTCAACTCAATAGAACGTCGTTTTATATTCATTTTATAAAATAACCCAAAAGTTTCAAAACCAACTGAGTTCTGTGAACTTGTGTCATTTTCATATTGTAAAAATGTAATTAACAAAAATGGGTCTGACTGTACTGTTTTTCATAAAATAAGAATAAGAGTTCACTTTACAATCAATATGTACCATTTCTATTCATAAATTTCTTTAGTCCAAAACTGCATGAAAATGTTTTAAAGAAGTAAATTGATACAAAGAACGTAAAAATTCAGATAATCAAAACTCAAAAATGACAAATCCACATTTAACCTTCACGATTTTTATCAATATTCGTTTCCTAATTAGTATGTTGGTGAAGGTATTGTTTCAGGAAAGATTAATGCTTCATTAAAAGTCCCAGCCTCCGTCGAAACCACCGTCAAAGCCATCAGCGAAGCCACCATCGAAACCTCCATCGAAGCCACCATCGAAGCCACCATCAAATCCACCATCAAAGCCGCCATCAGTTTCTCCACCGAAGCCGTCATCGAAACCTCCATCGAAGCCACCATCAGTTTCTCCACCGAAGCCACTATCGAAGCCACTATCGAAGCCACTATCGAAGCCACCGTTATCGAAGCCACTATCGAAGCCACTATCGGAGCCACCATCGAAGCCACCATCGAAGCCACCATCGAAGCCACCGTCATCAAAGCCACTGTCGAAGCCACTGTCGAAACCGCTGTCATCGAAGCCACTATCGAAGCCACCGTCATCGAACCCACTATCGAAGCCACCGTTATCTGAGCCACTATCGAAGCCACTATCGAAGCCACTATCGAATCCACTATCGAAGCCACTATCGAAGCCACTATCGAAGCCACTATCGAAGCCACTATCGAAGCCACTGTCTCCACTGTCGTCACCTCCAAAGTCACCTCCAAAGTCACCTCCAAAGTCGGCAAATGGATCAAATAATGGAATTTCTTCCGGTGTTTCTGGACATTGGGATGCTTCCTTGCAGCAGTAGTTAGTACAGTACTCTTGATTATACTCCCCAGTCACGGAGTCCAGTGAACAAACTTCAACAGCAGGTTCATCCGTGATGCCACACCAGGGACCAACCACCGGGTCGTTGGCACTGTTAGCACAGTAGTCGCCACCACATCGAGGCAAATAGTCACAATAGAAGATTTCTCCCAAATTAACTTCCAAGACTCCATCTTCAGGGCGTTCTCCTCCTTGGAAATTAATTGTCAGCTTCTTGTACATCTCCAGGTTGATCTCTGAGGTAAAGCACCAGGGAGTGGGGCCAACACCGTCTGGGTTTCTGCAATAATTGTGATTATAGGCAGATCCTTGCTTCAAAACCGCCTTTGCATAATCTACACTTATCCTTGCCCAGTTAAAGAGTCCTGTCGCTGTCACGGTGAGCCAATTGGCACAGTTACTGAACTGCAGTGTATTTGCCTTCTTCCCGTTGTACTCCTTGCCGTTTCCGGCCCATTCTTCTCCTCCAAAGGAGACACAAGCTTGTCTGATCCTGCTGTCTGGACCATACAAGTCTTGAAGAACACAGTGTACTGGCTCTCCAATCAACTCAAAGCCGGGATCACACTCAATTTCCAAGGTGTCGCCTACTTGTAGCAAGCCCGCGTTCAGGATCCGTCCATTTTCTACCTCAGGTGCGTAACATTGCCCCTTGGATGGTTTTCCTATTCCGGCCATAATATTGATGTTGTCTTCAAGAGTACCACAATCATTGGGATGGAGATTGCACGTCTTTGCGCACATGGAGACCACACCGTCAACTTTGCAAAAGCGCTTGTACTTTTCACATTCGCCAGGAGTGTTCTCGTAGTCTTGACAGGTGTCACTTGCACAAACCAAGCAGGATCCAGCACAAATTTTCTTGATCTTGTCGCTCTTGCATTTTCCCCAAGTTTGCACAATCTCGGAGCAAGTCAGTTCGAAGCCGGGCATATCTTCACATTCCGGACGACCACCAAAGTCCCACTCTTTCTGGTTTGCTGGTGCAGAGTTTTCAGGATCGTACCCGGTGACGTCAGGGGTTTCGTTGGCAACACACTCCTGGCTTTCTTTAGTACAGGTACGGGTCTCTGCGCACCACTTGGGTGAATGATCGGGACAACCGTTAGCACCGCTGTAACCGGCCTTGTTATCGAAGGCAGTAATCTCTGATGCTTCCAAGTTGGATTCAATTCCACAGTGGTTATTGCCTCGGGGCATCAAGAAGTGACCTCGTCTCATCCAAACGTCACCTCTGCTTTCCCTCACGATGTAGTACTCAGTGCCATCATCTCCCTTGTAGGTTCCTACGATGAGGACGTAACTGGTAACCACTTGAACGGAATATCCCGTCACGACGTGGCCATTTTCTCCCGTCAGCCACTCCAAGTAACCGTCAATAAGTCCATCGTCGTTTTTGTCCTGGTATTTCTCCATGTAGTCAGTCCCGAATATTTCACTTTTCCTCTTGTAGTACCCGGGACACCTTTCCGGATTCAAGCTCATCTTTGCGAAGACAAAGCCGGTCTTGTCGAGCCATTCATCTACTTGGTCGGGGGTGATGGGTTGAAGATCGCCCAACATGACGGTAAGAGCGTTAGGAGCGTGAGTATCTCTGCAGATGGAGTTTTCAGCTTCCCAGCCACCAAGGAAAGGTGTGTATCCGTCCTCAGGAGCGAGTCTCTCTCGGATCTGGGTCCACCTGATCAGGTGACCGAGTTCTGCCTCAAAGCAACCGCTGTGGAAACAGTCCACTATTTCCTGTTCTGAGAGTTTTGTCGGAATTTCCCCGGTTAACTTCTGATGTCCGATCTCCATAGCTGAGGTCATGGCAAATGCGGCCGAGTTGTCGCAGAGGACGCCACTGACAACACGTCGAGACCGTGGGGGCAGTCCAGGGAGTCCATATTGGAGAGCCGCAGGGTCCTGATCGTAGAAGTTTTCAGAGGCCTCAGTTGCAAGGAGGCCTACACAGAGTAACGCCGCTACAGAAAACATATTGTGCGACAAAAGTATTGAGTTAAATTCACTTCCTTTTGGTTAAGGAGCCTGCTAAAAATCTAATTATCCTGGAGAATTCGATGCAGGATTGTGATTGCGGCAGTGTAAATTCAATCAAATGGGTCTCGAGCAACTTAAAAGTCCACGCGCTTATCTTATACGTGTCACCTCGATAGCGGCATGACTCCGGCCCACTTATGAGTAGTGGGTATCAGCTCTTCAAAATTAGCAGCCTTTACTTTGTAGATCAGCGAAGTTATCCGGTTGACCCGATCCTAATTAGGTTTCAGGATTATATGTGTTAGTTGGCTAAAAATAGATCAGACGGTAATTTGGCCCAAATCGTTATTTTGACAAGAAATGGTACTTAAAAGTATATCGAACTGGTTTGAATTCTCAATTTAACTGCATAAGCTTATCGGTTGCACCTTATAAAAACTATAATTTATGGTTGCGACGATGGGATACAGTTCATAATTGCTGGCTAAGAAGATGGGATACAGTTGATAATTGCTGGCTAAGAAGATGGGATACAGTTGATAATTGCCGGCTATTGGCTAAGGAGTTGCCGTTCTGAATGATACCTGGCCCACAAAACGGGACCACCCCTCCAGCTAATATTTTCGGTTTTTGTCACGATCACGATGGAGGTTATTGCTCTGTCGAGATAATTTCATTTGGTGCATAATTCTCCGAGGTTAGCCATAGACTATAAACTTTTACAATATGGGGCCATAAAATATTGATCTCCTCAGTTGTAACAATCATAACGATATGCTCTAGAGGTAGGGCTATAACCAAGAAATTAATTCCCAATTAAGATAGACTGAGCAAGTCGAGTTGAGTAATGCAACGTGTTATATATGACAACAAGCACACGCAGTAGGCCTTGTAATTTTCAAACGTAAGGTTGATTTTGAGGCAAAATACGAAGAAATTTCGGTAACTTATCGAACTGAATCTGAAGAACAATTAAACTTTGAAGAGGTTTAAAATTTTAATTCACGTTTAGTATACCGGCCAATACAATTTACGACACACAACGTACTGGAGATGAACAAATGGCAAAAGTTTTAAATGCCTGATTTTTATCACATATAATACAGAATCTGCTGCAATACTTCTGAAACTTCTGCCTTTGATAGATTTAGATTTATCGTATATACTCTCAGTACCCAAATGAAAAATAGTGTGCTACAAAAATAATGACCTTCTTATCAAAAATGTCATAGTGTGGCTAATCTTTTGGCCATAAACGATATGCTTCATTAAATTTACTTTGAAGTTTGCTTTAAAAAACTTGATAAGATTTGTCACTAATAATGTAATACATATTCAAAATAAAAATATAGATCGTACAAATAACCTAGTTAAAGAGTTCATACCCTTTAAGTTTTAAATCTAAATTAAATCGTGTCATTTTGTTCTAAAAATCTCCAAAACCCCAAAAGTCACCAGCGTCTCCAAAGCCACCATCGTCTCCTGTGTCCCCAAAGCCGTTATTATCTCCAAAATCTCCAAAGCCACTCTCATCTCCGAAACCTCCAAAGCCACTGTCATCTCCAAAATCTCCAAAGCCGCTCTCATCTCCGAAACCTCCAAAGCCACTGTCATCTCCAAAGCCGCTATCATCTCCGAAATCTCCAAAGCCGCTCTCATCTCCGATACCTCCAAAGCCACTGTCATCTCCAAAATCTCCAAAGCCACTATCATCTCCAAAGCCACTGTCATCTCCAAATCCGCTATCATCTCCAAAGCCGCTATCATCTCCGAAACCTCCAAAGCCACTGTCATCTCCAAAATCTCCAAAGCCACTATCATCTCCGAAATCACCAAAGCCACTATCATCACCAAAGCCACTATCATCTCCAAAGCCACTATCATCTCCAAAATCTCCAAATAGGCCGAAGTCGGAGGCAGCTGGAGTTTCTGGACAATTTGAAGCTTCAGCGCAGCACATTCTGGAGCAGTATTTTTGCATCCATTCATTCTGCACATTATCCATGCTGCAGTCTCTCCCAGGACTATCCGAGTAACAGAAGAGTGCCACTGCGGGATCGTCTGCTGTGTTTGCACAATAATCACCTCCACAACGCGGCAGCAAGTCGCAGTACAGCACCTCACTCGAGTCAAGCTTGATAATCCCATCTTCCGGTTCTTCCATGCCATTGAAGGAGATGTCCATGTCGCCGTATATACTGAGATCAATGTCAGAAGCAAAGCACCATGGCACTGGAGCCGCTCCATTTGGGTTCCTGCAGTAGTTGTGGTTTAAGCTGGAACCTTCCTGCATCGCAGCTCTACCGTACTCCACCTCCAGCCGAGCAGGATTAAACGTTCCCTGAGCGAGCACCTTTATCCAGTTCTTACACGGGTTAAGTAGCACTGTAGTGTCCTTTACTCCACTGTAGTCCACCCCATTTCCTGCCCAGTTCTCGTCACCAATAAGGACACAGGCCTGTCTGACCCTGCTGTCAGGTCCGAACACGTCCTGGATCACACAGTAGTTTTCCTCCCCAATCAGAGTGTACCCAGGGTCGCACTCTATCTCTAATCGATCTCCATTGTTCAGCATCCCGTCGTTTAGGACACGTCCGTTTGGTACGACAGGTGGGTTGCATTGTCCGGAGGATGGTTTGTCAATTCCAGCCAACAGGTAGATGTTGTCCTCCATAGAACCACAATCGCTGGGATGAACCTGACAGGAATGGGGGCACATGGCCATCACACCGTCCACTTTACAGAACCTAGTAGCGCCGGCACACTGTCCGGGTACCACCTCGTGATCCTCGCAAGTGTCACGTGCACAAACCAGGCAAGTCCCGGCACATAGAGCCTTGATTTTCTCACTCATGCAGTTCTTCCAGGTAGCACCAAGAGTGGCACAAGTCGCCTCATAGCCGGGCGTGTCTTGACATTCGGGTCGGCCGGAGAAGTCCCAAACCTTGGCCTTGTTGACGGGGGCTGATAACTCTGCGTTGTAACCTGAATAATTGGGGGTTTCATTAGCAACACAGTCCTGACCTGCTCCGGTACAGGTGCGGATCCCGTCGCACCACTTTGGAGAATGATCCGGGCAGCCGGTGACTGGATTGTAGCCCTTCCTCTCTATCAGTTTGATTTCTCCTGCTCTCAGTTCGTTCTCAATCCCACAGTCGTTTCCACCTCGCGGTATCAGGAAGTGTCCCCTCCTCATCCAGACATCCCCTCTACTGTCCCTCACCACATAATACTCCTCACTTCCTTCTTTATACGTCCCCACTATCAACACATTGGTGTCGTCAAAAGCTGTACTTAATCCCTTGATCACGTGACCCTCCTCTCCTGTCAGCCACCCCTCGTATCCATCTATAAAGCCGTCCTTGTCGGCGTCTCGGTACTTGTCCCAGTAGGGGTGCAGTTGGTCTTCTATTTTGCTCTTCCGCTTGTAGTATCCGGGACATCTGTCTTTGCGGGTGTTTATCCTGGCAAAGACAAAGCCAGATTTTTCCAGCCAAGTATCAACATCTTCTGGGTAGATTATTTTGAGTTGTGAGTCCTCCAGTTCTATCTCGACTTCCAGAGCGTTGGGAGCCTGACCTGCTCGACAGACCTTGTTCTTGTTGTCCCAATCTCCGGCTCCAAAAAAGTTGGAGTACCCATCCTCTGAAGCAAGTCTTTGTTGGATGTTCAGCCATTTGACTAAATGGTTTACACCGTGTTTTGGCTCAAAGCAGCCTGAGGCGAAACAATCGAGGATTTCCTGTTCAGAGAGTTTGACTGGCGTCTTTCCTGTCAGTTTCTCATATGCAATCTCGAGAGCGGCGGTTAGAACGAAGGCAGCTGAGTTTTGACATATCAGGCCACTCACCACTCGTCGATTCTTCGGGGGTAGTCCTGGCAATCCGTACTTCAGGGGATCTTTACCGTCCTCAGAACTGACGGCAACCAACGCTGCGCACAGCAGTGCTACCTCTAAAATCATGGTTTTGCTTAAAGTGTCAGTCACCCCAGTCGCTCGCAGATAAAACTACACGCTCAAATTTAATTGCGTTCAAAACGAAGTGTTGCTCGCTGAGTTTTTCTAAAATTTAATCCCAACGTCCCTGGTCATACGTCTCGTACGTTAACAACGTTTTCCCGATTTTCAAAGTTGGTGTTATGATCAGGCCGCATTTGTTGGTCCCACTGATACTCAACTCATGGTAGTTCTCGAATAACTTAATTTTATGATATTCCGCTAAAGTGTACGCCGTATATCAATGCTGCAAAAAGCTGAATTCCTGCACTGGGCACAACAGTTTAGATTAGATTACGTTTGTTACCATCAAATTTATGTTTGCAACAGGCCGCGGGCCACCCGATATATTTCTGCACAATATCGCACTGTTATGGCTCAGTGTCATGATCGTATACGTTAACGCAATTAAGGAAATTCGGTTACAAAGCTAACGAACCCGAAAACAGAATGCTGTCCGGAAAATGTGAATAAAATAAGTATCATAATTTGTCTTGTTAAGGCAGGCATCTTGCCCATGCCAGTGAAATTCGTGCTATGAATTCTTGGCTTTGTACAGTTGGAATTGAAAACTATTGAATAGAGAGGAAATAAAAACTTTATAAATATGACTGTATCAGTACATGTTACAAAAGTTTACTCTTATTAGTTACTTTGCACGTTCCTCAACTTCGTACTCATTATCTTAATTATTCAAACATTCCTATAATCTTATGTTAAAGGGGCCGTGAAAATACGGTAAAGTAGAGTCCCGACAAAGTAGAGTCCCGACAGTCTAAATATGCTGCTGGCCTATCCTACTCTCTCCTACTTACTGCCCCATCACGATTCATGCATTGAATATTTTCCACCGCATTAACAGTAACCTAGCTGGCTCCGGAGTCTCTTTATGCAATTATGTGTCATACCTGGCCTAAAATCGTCTCTTTTTTGCTCTTTAATCCGTGAAATTGAAACTAGAAATGAAACTTTTGCTACTAGGGTCCACGTCCATGTATTATCTAGGTGTTCACTGCTCATGTACATATCAAACAGCGAGATCCAGCATGCCCGCAGAGTTAGACCGTCTTTTTACATACTCAATAACATACTCAACAATACTGAATAAATGTAAGTAGTTTTGCTGTTTTAATAGTTTAAAACTATGTTTTGGTCGGTCTAAGTTATTTCTTCGGCAGCGCTTAGTCATACAAACTACAATGCCGTTAAATATAAGTTGATTATGGGGCAGTATGGATAATTCGTTTACAAGTAAGAAAATTTGAGAAAGTAAATGATCTGCACAGCCACTGATGTATCTTTAACTTTAAGTGTGCTTTATATGTGCTATTTAAATCCAGTGCAGGCCAAACGAGTTTGCCAAATTTATAGGTTCACCCTGCTCTGCAGTTACATTCCTGATATCAACTAATTTCAATAACTATTGAAACTTTAAAAATTTTACCATCGCTCGTTCCAAAAGTTTTATCCATGATGTATGACCGGGACAGTTAAAAAAACCAAAATCAATGAAAAGCGAAAATTGGCTAATCTCCACTTTCTGTAACCTATTTCTAGTTTGAACCTAGATACAGAGGAGCGAAAATTGGCGAAGCTCCACTTTTTGTAACCTATTTCTAGTTTGAACCTAAATACAGAGCAGCGAAAATTGGTGAAGCTCCACTTTCTGTAACCTATTTCTAGATTGAACCTAAATACAGAGGAGCTGTGCTGGCAGCCCTGACCACCCTGGTGCGAGGTTATAGGGTCGGTAACGCTATTATTGCTCTGAAATCTGAGCTATCATATTACAATCTCCCCCGCTGTGGAGTAATTACCTGCCTTACATTTCCTTCCACCCCCATATGAAACGGTTTATTTCTAAGTTAATCACATTTTCCAAAAAGGAAACATCACTGAAATATACAGGCCGTTTTTGTTAATTGATTGTCTTCACGTTATTAAAGTGAGTTTAAAAGGTAACTTTCTAATTTTCACCTCTTATAAAGTTATGCCCAATTCTGAAGTTTTTGACAGCCCACTCCTTACGTCCACCCCTTCCGTAATAACCCTCTCTCCTCTCTCCTCTGGAGATAGATAAATATCTAGTCTCCCCCAAATAGTGATGAGTATGATAAGGGAAAAAAGGAGTTTACATCAAACCGGACGTTTCTGGTAGTTAACGTTTAAAATTGCTCGGCTTGATTTTCGTTGGTCAAATATAGAAAGTTTATCATAAAGTCATGGAGGGAAAGTTAATACTTACTACGCTGTACGAATATAAGCTGGAGCTTCGGCCGAAGCCCAAAAGGAAAACTTGAAAACATTTACTAATAAGAACGATATCAAATATCAAATATTTCAGTTTGCACGCAATGTACAAATCCGTGACAGAAGCAGAAAACCTGTCCTTGAATCTGCGGACAGAAATCGGGCGACGTCTGGAGTCCGTGTCTCACGTCGAAAATAACCGGCTACACGAGCTGAGATGCCGAATAAAGAACCTGCAGGAAAGACGGGCCAAGTACAGCGAATCGCTTAGTAAAGGTATGTTGAGGATCCCTCAAAAAACCCCGGATACGTTTTAGCGAATAACTGCCCAGGCAATTAACCTTGTCGCACAAAACTTTCAGGGATGATTAACCTTAGTTGGAGAAAAGTTGGTGCAAATTTTACATGAAATTGCACAAATCGGATTAAATTTTAGCTGGTAGGATACTCTCACTTTTAGTGCACCAGTGTCTAGTGTCTCTTAAGATTATTCCTAATATATTCAAATGGACAGCCAAACACGTTGTTATTCTCTTATATTGCTTGAGATATTGAAATGTCTTGTTTTATCCACCCTGCTCTAATTTTATCGGTTATGTCAGTCTATAACGTAACTGACAGGGCCGCTAATATACTAATACTAAAAGTTAATTGGAGAGTTAAGTAACCAGAACGTATTTGCGTCTAATGAAAATTGAAATAAATGAAATTGAGGTGAATCATCCTTTAAATCTAAAAGTATCGAGAAATACTTACTTAGGTACTTATATTAAGGTAGGTTTGGTAGGGATCACTTCTGGACAACAGTATCGTGTACGTCCTCCGTTTAGACTTGGTGGCGATATTTTTGTAGATTCCACTCCAAAAGCGAGTTATTTGTAGCGGGGCTGTAACCATCTAGTGGTGGAGTGTCTGGGAAGCTTTCCAGGAACTTTCCCAAGGCGATCTTAAAGGGCTCGAGGGCAGTGTGATTATTAACACTGGCTGGTAGGAGGTTCCAAAGCTTTGCTGCACACACACCGAACGAGTTTTCGTAATGGGATGCAATAGATCGTTGTGCTGAATTGTTTGTTGGTGGAACTATCGCTCTTTTACCATGTCTCAGGGTGTCTTTAAACAACATATCTATGTCGTTGGGATTTCTCCCGTTCAAGATTTTCTAAGTGTTGATGATAACATAGCGTTCTCGTCGTCTTTGAAGTGACATAATGCCAAGTTTTTTCCGGCGGGCCCAGTAATCTATGTCATGACAGCCATTTATTCGTCGGGTGTAGTTCCTTTGGATGTTTTCTATAATCTATGGCCTTGATGTCACTAATCTTGTGAGGATTCCACACGGGGCAGCAGTACTATAATTTACTTTTTACCATAATCAATCAAAATGCAATCGAAGGATTTAAAGGCTACATGTTCATGTTGCCCTCAGTGCTTGAATGAGTGAATGACCGAAATAGAAATGGTGTATGGTAAATTGGTATTCTGCAGCCTGCTGACTGCTTGTAGCATCACTATTCACTCATCTGCTTTTTAGATCACCAGCTAGTTCCTCTGAAAGTTTTCAATCTCAGTGATTTAGTCGACCGTACATATGTTAACAATTGAAGCAAAACTGGTGGAACATAAAACTTGTTCCGTGTTTGGAGTCATGACTGGGGCGAATTAAGACTCAAAATCTTGTTTTGGGTGCGCGCGTCACGGTTGTGTCACGCACGATGTCATTTTGTTGTCGCAAAAGAAAATTGTTAACGTAAATTTCTTGCGCGCGCAAATTAAAATCCGGCCGTACGTTGAATCCAAATGATGGTCTGCCGGGCGCCGGCGGGCCACAAAATCTTTCGTGTTTCCACTGCTCCACATTTAGAGAATTATAACTTTCGACTATATTTTGTACTTTCTTATTTAAATGACAAAACCTTATTTCCAGAGAAGGAAATTTTAAAGCGGATGCGTGATCAGAACTCCCAGCACGTTCTTCAAAGAGCAAGTCTCCGCAAATTGCTGCGTGAACAGGGAAATTTGCTCGGCGAAGAGCTGGAAAAAATGGGTTGGATGGTGCGGTACGTGGTTAAGAGTAAACTGAAACTTCTGAAGCGACAGCAAGTCATGCTGACCCAGCTGAGAAACATATTTATCATCAAACAGGACGATGCGAGTCATAGGATGATGATATTTGGACTTAAGATACACTCTCAAGATCAGATCACCGGTATGTGTATATCTGCTATGCGTCTGGGCTGTCTTTGTATAATGCCAGGAAGTCAAAGCTGTGCGTTAAAAGATGATTATGTTATGTCAGTTCATTTCGCCGATTATTGCTTATAATGGCAAATGGCAATGACCCAAAATAATTTAGAGTCATTGCCATAAGCAATGATCCAGGATCAATTGTCATGGAACTGTTGATTTTATCTCACAGCCGTATTCTCTCAGACAAAAGTGACGAAGAGGCACTGGGGCCTGCCCTGGGTTACACCGCACAATTAGTTAGCCTGATATCGTCAGTTTTCGACGTGCCTCTCCGATTCCCCGTTACACCTGCACTATCTTTATCTACTATCAGGGATGACATCACCGCAAAACTGGACGAGAAACGAGTGTGAGTACCGAGTAACACTTTTAAAATGAAATCTGTAAATGTGTGCATTGAGCATTTGGGTCGAATGCTCAGACATAAAACAAGTCTCTAGTTCGGGTAGCTCCATTTGAATGAACTCTGTTCCCTGATGAAAGTTATCATTTTGTAACCTGTAATTGTTAACTCGGCCACGGCTAAAAGGCAAAATCAGCTCAGATAAGCTGCAAACATTCCTCTGAAATACTGAAATAGTATGAAAATATATTCGTGCTTACACCTTTTACGGCACCACAAACGGCAAATATGTCATTTAGAAAATCTTTCCTCGCTTCAATCATCATAATGATTACAGTTTGCCTACAAAATTCCTGCACAACAGGTTGCCGCTGTACATCAAAGGAAAAGACAGGAGCTACTTCAGCTACGGAGTATTTTTGTTGTACCGTAACATTGCTCAGATCAGACACCATTGTGGCATGAGAACTGAGGAGATAAAAGCTCCTTTGGGGAACCTTCTCGAGCTGATGTCGTCAAAACTTCGGGACTCAATGTAAGTCATCCTGAGTCGTGAATTAAAACACATCGTACAATGTGTAGTACTTATTATAAGTTTTAATGCCAACCGAGGTCTAACCTTTGCTGTTGATATCGGTATACATATCTAACCTCCCCTAATCTGACATCATTGAAGATAAAGACGTTTCCGTTCAGGTCGTGCCAGCCCCCGGCTCGTGTCATACAAAACGACAAGATGATTTCTAAACATCATACTTCTGAAAATTTCAAAAAGTCTCACAAACGAGTCAGATCCGCTCCTATCAAGTTAGTTGAACTTAATATAACGTAAACCCATTAGTTAACTTAGCGTTCGATAAACTTAGTTTAATTTTAGTTCCAGATCCGCTTTATCAGGGCACTGGTGACTGGCGAGCGCCCCTTTACTCAGAGACACAAATTTAGAGAAACAAACTCAGAGACACAAAACCCAGAAACACAAACTCAGATACATAAACTCAGAGACACAAAACATAAAGACACAAACTCTAACTGATTATACCCCAGATTTAACGTTAGTTTGGATGTTGGAGGTATGGAAGCCAGGTCCTCCTGCTCTAATGCCCCCAGTGAAGTTTCCTCGTGGAACTCTTCTCTTAGTGAGTTTTTATTTCAGTCATATCGTAAACCTTTAATTTCTGTTGTCGTGAAATGAGTAGTAGTACATACCATGTAAATATGAG
>JH153031.1:300128-314450 GCA_000226015.1 Mnemiopsis leidyi
GATATGTTGCTTTCATAGCATTGATTTATATTATTATCGAATATCGTTAAGGTCGATATAGGACCACGGCCCGGCCCCAGTGTCTGCCGTAAAAAACCACCATGTTATGACTCCTTGGACGTTTTCTAAGAATTCTCTTTCATATGCATCAATTTTTTAAATTAACTTTTCTAGCCGAAACTGGAGACAAATCAATTTGATAAAATAAAGAAACAAGATCGTCGACTTTTAGATCGATCGCGCGAATTTCTGAGGCCAGGCGAGCACGCGCGTGCCCGAGAAATTCAATCACACGCAAATCGTTCCGCGTCTTACGTCTATAACACGATTTGCCACAAATGGCGGAACCGCGCCACGACAGTTCGTGTTCACAGATAACATCTCACGTGAGTCCATTAAAGTAGGATTCGCATGAGTTCAGAGTCCTTCTTTTACGTTTTAAGCTGACGCGTGCCGTAACTTTGAGGATCAGTTTTTATCTCAGAATGTTACTACTGTAAAATACTACAATATTAGGGCGTCTTTTCTCATTTATAGATTCTCTGTCACTAAGGATGAATTACAGAAATTAATTATTACCGTCGGGGCGGATTTGATAAGATCGTATCTAGATCTATATCCTTCCCTTTAGGGCCGACTCTGATATGATCGTATCTAGATCTATATCCTTTCCTTTGGGGCCGACTCTGAAATGTTCGTATCTAGATCAATTTCCTTACCTTTGGGGGCGGCTCTGATAAGATCGTATCTAAATCTATTTCCTCATCTAAGGCTCCATATATCTCTCTACCTCTTGATGTAGCCATACAGTATCTGAAACAGATTTTTGTCCACGATAAAAGAAAAATGGTTAAGGTTTGCAACTGAAAATTTGTTCATAATTTTGATATAATTCACAAAACAGTAGCTGCTAAGGTTCATGATGCATATATAGCATATCACTCTTTTAATGAACCTCGTTTAGCAAAAACCCTTTCGTGTAACATAGAATTTTAAACGATTGTTGTCAACTTTTCGCCAAATATTCGATAAGAAACAGCACACACCTTCTAGGTTTCTGTGAAGTGGAAGCATATATAGGTACTGGACGCTTATTGGCACGCTCCATATGATCAGTTGTCAGATCCAAGGACCGTGTCATTAGCTTGTACTTGAGGGCGTCCCTTAGCAACGTCCTAGCCTGAAGGAAGGGGATAGAAAGTTAGTTAATTTGACAGGTAGGTCTTGGTTTCCACAGGTCACTACATTTATAACGATTATTGTTTTATCGTTGTTTTATTTTTGTTTTATCATGATTTGTTGTTTATGATACACAGATAAATCTATGATATACATTGGGGTTGAGGACGGGGCGATACTTACAACTTGAGGTACTAACTACCAACCTGAAGAAGAGCTTGTGTTGCAAGATAACTGGTACATTCTGCATTTAGATCCTTCACACCCACACTCTCGGCTATTGCCTTGATACTTTCACTCGATAGCTCGTTGTCATTTTCTGCATGTTCAACCATCTCCTGCATTAATTTTAGGCAATGAAGGTTAATAGCGAGAAACATAGTTGTTTATTTGTTTATTACTAGTGCAGTCTCATAATTTAAGCTTATGAATTAATTCAATTCAACATGGCGCTCAAAAACTGGCAACAATCAATCTAAGGTAATCAAGACAGCTGAATGGATCCGAATAATAGGGCAGCTGGCTCAGCAGTTTAATTGAGTATCAAGTTTGAACATGTTGCCACCTTACTACAAAGATTATTATAGCTTCCATCATTTCATTGTCTGTCGTTTCCAATAACAAAGCAACGATTCTGCATGGGACCTTCTCAAAACGTAGACCACTTATAACAATCGTTAAGTTTAAATCGGCAGACCAGTAGACTCAAAGAATTGAACCAGCTGTTGGAGGTGCCATTCTTGACCAAATATGGGATAATGAGGGGCCGATTGAGCAAGAAAGAAACTAACTGGCTGTGTCATGAAGGTATCTGGACACGTCAGGGGGTTTTGTTTCATAATCGTTTTTGTTTCTTACTTTGCATCGTGTATTTTTGCCACTGGGCTCGCTTTACTTGCACTACTCAATATAGACTAACAAAGGCCAACTTTCATGAAATATTTCAATAAAATTGGTATGATCTTATGTTGTTCGAGGTAATTTTTCACTAAACACTCAGATAAAAGTAGGTCATTATCTACGAATGGAAGGCCATCTAAGGGTTTTTAAAGATGACCAGATAAAAAGTGAAGATGAAAAGAATAAGAATGAGGTACGCTTGAATGAAATTCCAGGAAAGGAGGCCAAAAAGTCAGTTATAAAAGCCTACATCTGGTAATATGTATTATATTTTGAACTTTAAACTTTTTATGATACTTTTACAGATTAGAAGTATCTTAGTGCATGTTCTGTTAAAATAAGTTATTCAAATTCAGTAATACAAGATTGGTAGCTTGATGATCAGTAGCTTGTTCTATTGTTTCATAAATTCATTGAGCTAGGTCACTTAACGATTCAAAACGATTTATTTTTCCAATAGGTTAATTTTGGGAGGTTTTGTGGGAGCTCACCACATGTACCTGAACAACGACTACCAGGCCGTACTGCTGATTGCTAGTGTGGGTGGTTGCTATGGACTGGGTATGTTACTTGTAAAACTTGTCATTTTTAATGCAATAAATACGCTCTTTGTAAGTTAGTATGGTAATTGTATTGAATTTTTGTAACAATATAGTACAATATTAAGTTATGAATTACAGGAGTAATGAATAATTTACTTGGACACACAAATAGGTAAAAAACCGTGAATACTACAAAATATATAGAAATTCAAACATCGTACGTATCAGCCTAAGACACTATATCGAATAGATGAAAAATATATCAACACTTTGATAATAATCATTCAGAAAGTAAAGTTAATCTACAGATAAATAAGTTACCTAAAAAGTAATAAAGATTGCATTAATGATAGGTATAATATAAATTAGAATCAGAGTACTGATTTCCCTAAAAACTAGGCAGGAAATGTCACGTCATCATTTATGTTTAGATTTTAGGCAAGCTTTAGATAACAACATTTAAGCATTTAGATATCAACATTTAAAGCTTCAGAAAGATCCAGCTTTATTAATACTTGTTGCCAATAATCATTACTGAAATTCCTGAAACCCCGGCCGCGGCCGTAGGTCGGGTTTTCAGCTAGTTAAATTAATTATAAACATTAATGAATGATTAAATATTATTGATTCCATCAACCTTAAATTTGTAATTTAATGGCCGAGTCTGCCTTCTGATTGTTTAATTGTCTGATAGGAAAATTTCTGAATATCAAAGAAAACTAATTCTTGGCCTGTCTAAGCATGCCAATTAAATTATCTTTTAACATCTGTCGTTGATAATCCCTCATTAATTTTTAAATCATTATCAAAATAGTAACATCATTATCAAAATAGAAACATTATATTTCTAAATCACCCTGGCCAAGTGGTCTGGTTTCACTGATTTAATTGAAAAATGATCAATTACTCATTTCAACTCTTATCTTATAAATTATCTGATAATATTAAGTCGACAAGAATTTATGATCTTTAAAAAATTGAGAAAAGCCCTCTGGAAATATTAAAAAATACTGCATTTTGATATGTAACAATAAGGTAAAATATTATTAAAGTACAACGATTTCATAATCGAAAATCCGAAATAAAGATTACAGTACGCTCAAATAGTCATACAAATTCTAAAAATCTCAATAGCAATCATGATATTATATATGACAAAAATATAATCATAAGAAAATGAGAAAATTTATACATCAAAATATAGAGAAAGGTATATATGGGGGTCACAAACTATTTCCATCACGTGATAGTGTTGCTCGATATTGATTGGCCCATACCCAACTTCTCATTGGTCAATCGCTGTAAAATTTAAAGAAAAATACCTTTCTCCATAGGTTCTGCAATACTGTTGTTACCGTAATCTAAAAAACCGTTGCTACTATAAGTTCCGTTGACTCTTATGACTAATATAATTAATTTACATCGTCCTCGGGCCTTCCGGGCCTTTCGATTCGCATGTTTTAGCCACTTGAGGGCCCGAATTGCCCTCGAGTGGCCATGTCCTCGGTCCTAGGGCCTCTCAGAGAACACTGCTGCTGGTGCTTACCAGCAGCCTAATATAAACAATTTATTGATAATTATTACTATAATTATTATAATATATCATTACTTATTCCACTCTATCTAATATTTCTCATTGTTGTCAACTAAAATCCCTTGTAAGCCAACGAAGAAAATCAAATAAATAGTAATTCAAAGGTCAAAACAAAATTGTAGAGAATATAAAAACACGTTAAATTGCAACCTGAAAATGCCAAAATTACGAGTCCTAGATTTCAAATTTGCTGTGGCATTCGGTTTTCTCATATTTTTGGTGCCTTTTTTCGGTCCAGAAAATATCCAGTAAAACTAGTGTTTGGTTTTTTCGGGTTGCAAAGTTTATCAAGACTTTGATTAAAGCAATACTCTGGCTGATTAACATCGTATGGAACCGAGGAAAGACTCTATTAGTAATTAAAAGTTGGGTAACTTCAAGTAATCATCGCAAAGTGCATACTTTTTTTCAAAGTAATTTGAAAATTTCACTTGGATATAGGAAGGAGCAATTGAATCAAAGTATTTCATAATCGTAGAAGCTTTTCCAATATCATAAGATAAGGTGTTTTCGATGTTTATGTTGATGGTTTTAGAAAGTTCACCGCACATGCTCAAAGCTTTTGTGACAAAATCATAAGGTTTACCATGTTCCTCCGTTTTAGCTGCAGTCAGAAAGATATTTTCGAACTTTGGTCCAGCGTTTCTCAAGAAATGGACCAGATCGTCACATCTTATGGTTCTTTTGCAATCAACCCATTGGTAATTGGTTAGGGAAAAAGTTTGCAGTTCCTTCAAATGAGAGATTACATGATTGACAATGAATCTAAATGTAGCTGCATAGTCGTACGCAAAATCCAACAGAAACGAGGGAACGGTGGAGTTCGACTGGTTGTGGTCAAGAAAGAGCCTCTTTAGATGAACCAGATATTTTAGACTCAAGAATTCCTTAGCAGGTATAAAACAGGACACAAGATACAGCTCCTCCAGCATCGGACAGTGTTTAACCAGAACATCCACGAAATTTGCCACAGCATACGTAATCAGGTTACTGTTGGATAAGTCGAGAATTTGAAGATTCGGCATGAGCTTCAGCATCGCCACGACACCTAAAGAGTGCTGCATCTGCATTAATGCGGATCGCTCTGGCGAACACAGCATATTGCGGCCACTAGAAATTGGATCTACGGGGGCTATGAATATTTTGATGTTGGGGAGTTGTGGAAGATCAGGGGCCATGCCGGCGATATCTTGTATGTATGTATAGGATAGATTTATGTACGTTAGAGTCTCTGAGAATGATCTTAAGAGAGCATCTATCGAGCTGATGTGAAGCTTGGGGAACCGATAAAAACAGATGCTGGTCAATGGGCAATCAGAGGGAATACATTCATGTACCGGGAAAACCTCTTCGGTTTCCTCATCCAACTCCGAACCGGATATGCTGAGGTACTTCAACTTCGCAGCGTTCTGAAGCAGCAGGTCTAAATGTTCCAGATGACAACTCTGCAAAGACAGCGACTCCAAACGTGGACAAAACTTGCATGCGATAGCCTGCACCATACTGGGGCTGGGGTTAAAGGACCCACAAAGTTCAAGCTCCCGCAAGTTTAGCAACAAATCTCCACAAAGAGAGAGATCCTCAGCGGACAAATCAGGTACGTTTGACAGGGACAGAGTCTTGAGGTTAGCCTGTGTGAGGTGAAGAACAGATAGTACAGATTCGTTGCTGGGGAACGGGTACATGTACTGAGATTTCTCCCATTTAATCGGGACGTTTTCAAACGTTTCGGTGGAAAAGTATTTGCTACGAGATATCTGATCATTGCAGAGGTGGTACCAACGTTTGCATACAAAAGTGAGGTAAAAAAGATCGATGAGATTGAAATGGGAGAAGATCATGTCCAAGCAATCATCATTGAGGCTATTGATTGTTGGGCAGGAGTGGTTGTGAACTGATTTGTATAAGCCAGGAAATGAGGTGCTAAGCGGAACTTGGATTACATAGAGTCGGTTCGGATTCCATTTGTCTGACAGCGTGTGCTCGGCCAACATCTGTAGGATATACGATTATTCTCCAATAGCAAAATAACAAGATTAAATCATAAAAAAGTGATAAAAATTAAGTTAAAGATGTACAAGTCAAGGCTGACGATCTAATATGTATGATCTGTGTATTTACACAACAGAATGTGCTGTGCGTTAAGCTTTATTTTTGTTGAGTAATAGAATGATGATGGGTTACTTATTGCTTTATTGATAAGGAAAGGAGAGCGAGTGTAACATAGAATAGAGCATGTTATCTAAAAAGCGATAAGGCAGAAAGTCAAAACTAACCAACAGAAATTGCGATTGGATATCACAGTGTCTATATATACCTAATTTGCATAAACACAAAATTTTATAATTATCATGCAATATCATGATTTATATAGAATAAATAAATTGACCCGCAACAAGATTTATTTTCATACAATAACAAAGAATATAAAATATTTTAAATCTACAAAATCAACAAAAAGGAATAACTTGCAGTAAATCTTAAAAGAAAGTAAAAAGTAAATGACAGATAGTAATCTCAAGTTATTATCAACCTTAAATTGACAAATTATTATGATATAATAAACTTATTCTAATGAACTCCAACCAACTAACTCTTACTAACTCCAACTAACTCTTACTAACTCTATCTAACTGTAAATTTAGCTAACTCACTGTCTCATCTGATATTTAACTTGATGAGATCCGCAGTTCCCACATGTAGATGAGAAACAGGACAGGAGCCTGAACTCTGGACATGTGTAAATATACACACATAACAATAGACAACTCCCGTCGTCGGCATAGCCGTCGGTATTCGCAATCTTTCCCCACAAATCGGACATAAGTCAGGGGCTCCACCGCTCGAACAGGCGGGGGGTTTACCGCTTTTCTTGTAGGGAGGGGGTGGTTTAATGGTAGCTTCGTAGGGGGACACCCCCTCTATGGAAGACCACTGCTTGATAAACTGAACATAGAACATGGATATAGGAAAAAGAAGTTCAATGACAGAGCGAAGTGTACCAAGTTTTGAGTGATTTAGAGGCGGGGAGGAACTCTGATATGAAATATTGAGCAGCGAGTTTGATATGGAGAACTTCTCGGTGAAGCGAAGGAAATATCCCAACTTGATAAGGGTGTTGGTTAGAGTCACTCCCAAGTTTACATATGGGTACACAGTTGCCAGGATGTCTTTTATCTTACTCATCTCATCGCCATGGTATTGGTCATTGTGGATGTTCCGAAGTTTTTGGTTTAAGAACGGCCCCAAGATCGTCTCCACGCAGCCCAATACTTTCAGCACTTTCATCAGTTGTCCTGAACTAGAGTGAGAGGATGGCGTGAGACTCTCGCATGACACAGACATCGTTGATTTTGATGAAGGAGTAAGGTAAGAGCGGGAGACGCCCCAGTAGTGTTCGGCGAGAGATGAGTTGTAATGGTAAAGGTAGTAACTCTGTAGAGCAGCTGACAACTTAAGGTATAACACGTCCGAAGTGAGTGATGAGACCCTGAACGGAAGCGAGTTAGGTCTTAAAGTTTAGTTTGTTAATGCTTTTGAATATATGATCCAAATTATGGGAAATAACGGCTACTGATATTAGAGTCTAATTTTGTTTATAATGAAGGAACATTAGACGTAACTAAATTTGTGACAGCGGCTACTTCTATAGGACTTAATAGGTCTAAACCAAACCACAAAATTTGACCTAAAACACTCCGAACCATTATTTGGTATTTCGGACAATCAAAAAAGCTTATTTCAACTGGATGGAAATATTAAACCACAATTAAAACCGAGAGTATAAAATTATGAAATTTATTATAAAATTTAAGGAAGTAAAGAAATATAGTTTACCCCATACACTTGGTGAGATGCAGAAAGGCAGGATATAGAGCTTTATTCATCTCATCGGCAGAGATCAGCGTCAAAAGAGAGGGCCCCATCTTCCGACGCTAGTTAATTGGACAAAGTTAGGAATGAGTTTATATGTACATTATTTTCAAGAACCCTCCCTTCCATACAGCATGTTTTTTTCCTCGCTTGAAGCTTTCTGGATCCCTTTCAAAGCTCATACCTGCTTGATACTTGATGAAAAAACAAGCAGGTGCTCCACATTTATTAACTATGTGTTATTTTCAGGGCTAATTCTTGATTTTTTCTATATTCCCCGATATGTGGAACAAGCAAACAACCATCCCTACTTCAGAGATCTTCAGGAGTTGGAGAAAATGCACTTCAAAAAGGTATGTGATCAACAAAATATCAGTGGTAGGATGGTTTTGAAATGTAAACAGTGTGTAAAAAGCTTTTTTCCTGAGCTGGTGGTGCCAATTGGTAGTTTTAAACGTTATGTTCAATATTTGTGGAAATATGAGCCAAAAAGTTGAGCTTATTGCGAAAATACCAAATTTCAAATTTCTATTTACCGCTCAGTCTCTCGATCAACAAGCATCCGCATTCTTGGTGGGGAAGTGAATATTTCTAGTATCGCACGATCTATTTTGACACAACAAGAGGAATAACCGTAAACAAACGTATAAATAACCAGTATGACCTTTCAGCCCCGACTAAACGCTGGTATGATAGTGACACAACTAGCAATAGGAGTGTTCTGTAGAACACTTGTACACAAAGCTATCCCATACACAGACTATACGGTTATCAGATACCTCGCCTTACCTGCTGCTTCAACACTAGGTACTTTTTGTATTTTTTTACCAGTGCCCACTACCCAGGCTTTTACAGTTATACTGAAAGGGCTACTGGAAGATTCTAGATCTTTTGACGGATACCCTCCTGTTTTAACTGATTCAATGGTTTTTACTGGAAAGTGCGACAGTACGATTTTGCAACCGTTGCACTTACTCTGGATTATAGCTCATGATAATTTCTACATTTTGTCTTTTCAGGGGTATGGCTGGTGGGAAAAGTATTCCACGGACAAAGCAGCTTCAAGGCTACACTTCTGGGTTCTTATATCTCCTACTTGGTGTTGCAATACATTCTGAACATACCTCTTACTTACTTCCCCTTCGATACAACTCTAGGTACAGATAGTTTCAGGTACTTGTGTTTATACCATAGAGAGAGAACAGTGTGTCCTACCAGCATTAATTCAAACAGTGAATAGAAAAACCTTGGACGTAATACATCTCGAAAATAAGCCTTATGTATAACATTGTCCTGATCATGTATTTTCTCAGGAGCTGTCATATTTTACGCTCGGAACCGGTCTTACAACACCAGTCCTAATCCTGGAAAAATACTCAAACACAAGAAAAAGATATTTGTGGCAACACTTATAATCATGGGATCACTACAAGGTTACCTTTTATTTCTTCTTGGATAAATTTGTGTTTTGAATTCTGAATTTATTGCGCGAGATCTAAATGAATACACTGTTAGCATTATTCTTGTGCCATTTAATTTTCAACGTTTCTTTAAACAAAGAAAGATTTGCATTTAAAAAACCGCAGGCTGCTATTACTACAACAACGCAACAATATCTATAGAAGGAATAGAAGTATCATTAAAAGATGTCGTGATAGAGTTCTTCAACTCCTCAGCCTGGGTCGAAACTAAGATAGCACTTAAACAGTTCTACGATGAGGTTAAACGGAGAACTGTTATATATTTTATCTCATACAAACAACTTCCTCGCAGTACTTATAGAGAATCTTATTTTTATCCACTTGAGTTTGGTAAACGTAAAAATCCTTGGCAAAAACAATGCTTAAATTTTAATTTTATAAACAAAATATGAACAAAAAATACAAAAACACGAATTCTTATATCTATGATTTCTTCAATATAAAGTAATCGCCTTGTGGATTATTACAGGTATGGGTAATCGGAATAGTTCCTGCATTAAACAGACTCCAGTTGTTTAATACGGAGACGTTGTCGGAAGAAGCTGCCTACGTCATGTTAGGGGTCGAGGAGAACATTACATCAGTCGCTTTGAAGAAGAAGTAAGTCTTCAAAAGACTGTCTTCAAAAGTAGTATGTTCCCGGAAGAATGTAACAATTATATCTTGTGGCAATTTCTGCTGGTTTAGATAAGTTAAAATATATTTTCTTGTAGATTTAGAGCACTGACTCTGGAATACCATCCGGACAAACAACCACCGGAAAAAAGGGAGGAGGCAAACGAAAAGTTTATGGAGCTCAAGGCAGCATATGAGGTGAAGACATTCGGCTAATTTACATTTTCCTCTCCGTAGGTATCATATAAACTGGGGGGTGATCCTTCGACCGTCCTGGCGAATCACTGCACCACAATTCAGTTGTTTAATATTTCAGGTGATAATGAAAATGAGGTCATACAGGACAAAGATTGAGAGTGCGAAGTTACTGAAAGAGGTCGCAGATAGGTTAAATAAATTAGGAAAAAAGGACAAGAAAAAGGGGTCAGATGAATTGTAACAATGAATGGTGTTGCGATTATAAATTTTGAATTAACTTTATATTTATACACTACTAAATTATTATTTAGTCTTTAGAGAATTTGTATAACTTTTTGTTAATTCCCGGTTTAATTATCAAGCACGAGGATCTGGTGTTCTTGTAACATTCATTATTTATGTTGGTTATTCAAAGAAGAATCTGATAGTCTTTTCATTGAACATCTAACAGATCACGTGTTAGCCGATATATATGATATTTAAAATGTGCTTTTTAAGAAAAAATACAAAGGATGAATGGTAAAATAATAGTATGTAAGAAACATCAAATGCAAAACATTGAATAGCACGAAAAAATTTATAGTATAGACTGTTTATTGGTAATTTAACGCAGCACAATTTAGTATGATACGAATAGAATTAAGTGCCTCTTTGGATATAACAACTGCAGTTTAACAGTTTAGGCATTCAAGAGCCCAGAGTTCAAGAACAACTCTTAGCTTGTGGACTCTGCTCACCCCAACAACTGTCCACCCTTGTTCTATTTAACATCGGGACATGGACCGCATTCACACTGTTTCTCTTGCGGTCTCGATGGAACAAGTCTCCAACCACTTGCATCTGTTTGAATATCTCACGACGTATGGCCTTTAGTCGGAGAGCATAAACAACAGGGTTTAGAGCAGGTGAGAGGTACTGGATCCACCACACGGTGGTCCGGAGGTTATACTCCACCAGGGTCGAGTAGAGAGAGGTGTTTGGGAGGAGGTACCTGAGGGTGGTGGCTACGTACTGCGGTAGCCAGGTACTCGTGTCCATACACATCAGCGTTAAGATCGTTACTGTCATGATCATCTTCGTTTGGGAGGCATCCTTCGCTTCACCCATCTGAGTCTGGGCTTTACGTCGGAGTTTGAGGAGGGTGATGAAGGTGTAGATGCTAGCCACGATGATGATGAAGAAGCTGATGGAGTTGACAGCCATACTTGCCCATATGATTAACTCCACATCATGAGCTGAGCCGTAACTAGCAATACACTGGTAGGCAGGCATCATGTACACCGTGACATGCTGAGATAAGATCTCTTGAGCAAGGAGACATGCCACAACCAGCCAGGTCAGCAAGAGAACGAAGAGAGCCCTGGCGTTAGTGATTAAAGTCTCACTTTTCAGAGGAAACCTCATCGTCAAGATACGCTCCATTCCAATCACTGCCACTGTCAAGATTGCCATCTTGAACAGCGGCTGAACGATAAAGGAGGATATCTTGCACCAAGGCCGGTTGTTGCGAATCTGGTGATCCCAAGATTGCACCAGATCACCCTGAATGTCCAACCAACGTCCACTAAAGCAGGCTATGGCCACGAAGAGTACGTGAAGGAGTCCGATAAAGAAGTCCACGAAAGAGAGACAGCAGATGAGGGTGATGTGAGGTCTCCTCAAGGACCTGGCCCTGGACTTCATGATGGCGAAGACGGTGACAAAGTTACCGATGATGGTGATGATGGCGAGAAGAAGGGTGACGCTTCCAAGGAGAGGGTTTGTGATGGGATCTACTGTTGTTGTTTTGTTACTCATTACCTGGTGGAAATCTCATATAAATATTTCCTAATTTCCGTCAGAATATCATGTTAGAGAAATGGAATACTTTAAAGTTAAACAAAAGAGTAAAAATCTAAATTAAAAAGAGATAGCTTAATCGGCCGATTCAACGAATAAGAGAAGTATACATCCAGACAAATTCATGGAAGTGATATCAAAAACCGCAAAATAGCAACATGAACATGTCGCAACAAAACCAGCGAAATCAAACGTCGGTTATCAAAATATCAAACAGCGGCTGGTTCGGATTCAAATAAATCCATTGAACCGCACAGAGTGAGCAGCATGAAGCAGAGATTCAATGGCACACTATGAGTATAGATCAATATGAGTATAGATCAATACAGGTCCTTCAATAGAAACAGAGATGACTAGGATTAGAGGTGGCTTTTTTATCACGCAGGAGCAATGAACTTACTATTGAAGTATCATGATGGAGTATTTTAGGCAAAAGGAAAAATGATGCAGGAGCAATAAAAACTGTCAAAGCATTATGATGGATAAGGTATTTGAGGCAAAAGAGGAAGCAATATTTCAATGAACGAAACCTTTAAGGAATGCTGGTGTTTAGCTGCACACTTTGACATCGAGAGTTTATGAATATTACTTTTTGCCTAAAACAATTTGACTTATTCAACCAATTCCGACGGAAAACAGGCAAATTAGTGCTGTCAAATATTATTTCTAGGCGAAACGGAGATTTGATTCATTGCCTTAATAATTAAATGAACTTCCAAATGATTTTGACAAACAACCATAATTAAACATACCGGAATTCAAATATAACCAAATTGGAAGGACAAAAACAAGCTTGAAAGACTATAAACGTGCATCAAGTCAACGTATTAGGCTGTATACTTTGGCTTGTAAGTAATAAAGTAAATGGCAGAACAAAACACTGGTAAACTCTCAAATGACACGTTATACAGGTAATGCAAAACGTGTAGAAGACATGGGCGGATATGGATCACATAATCACTGTAAAGTATACTTTTTATCGAGCCAAAAATAGTAGCTATTTGCACGCTTACTTGCCCTGAGCTAATAGCGGATTGCTCTACCATTAATATGAATAATGGCAGTAGGATATACTATAGGTTAGGACGGAAAGGCCAACCAACTGGTCCTAACTCAGTATTCAACCGTCATCTCCTTTTGCATGGGCAGTAGAATAATCATTAATAGGAAATTAATAATGCTATACCAGACATTAGACAAACACAGCCAATGATATAAAGATTAAATCAATTTGAATTGATAGTTCAAACTAATCTTTAAATATGTCTTATATTTATCATAATGGTTCTACTGTCCTTAAATATATGTTAATTTATGTTTCATCGGTTAAAGCAAAAGCTAGATATTTGTACACTGCATCGATAAGTTTATACTAATCACTAAAACTCAAGTAATACGTAAGCAAATAAAAACAAGACTCATTATATACAAGGTTATTCTATCTTAGTTCTAACTGTACAAACAGCTAACATTTCACCCCGCCAAACAAACAATACGTTCCAGGATGTGAGGCTGTAAGATGAATGTCAACGTTACGTTATCGTTTGTACAACTTTCTAATGGTGTCGGTCATGGTTTTGTTACGTCATGTGGTGTCTCACAATTCATACTAAGTGTATATTTATTGATATTATTGTTCTTTAATTCGATGTGTAAGTAATATGTTAACGTTCGATGCGGTAGTAACGAGAGTAAGAATGGTTGCTTGCTTCTCCGAGGAAAATTAAACCAGGGTATTTTCACATTCTCGCCGCAAGTCCGCACAATTCCCATGTATCTATCAAACCCATCTGATCCCCTACCTTTCATTTCATTCAATAATAGCAATAATGGACAATAACAATCTCTTAACACACAGGAGATGAAATTGGCGAATCTGGCGATGATATTATCAACAATCATAAATTTAATATTTTTCAACCACTGATCAAAAATTACACTACATTGACACTATCAATAACTTACATTGATTTTGATAGAATTTAAGTTTACGCAACACAGCTCAGGAATAAATCGTAGCTTGTAAAAGTTTCTGATTAATATTTACAGACATAACAAGGCAACATCATAATGAAAAACGTTAGCTAAATATTATAAACTT
>JH153031.1:314460-334795 GCA_000226015.1 Mnemiopsis leidyi
AACTTTCAGGTCCCGAAAATAAAAATAGGCATTAAAACTTTAATAGACTAAATAAACGAAAAGGTCAATGTTCGTTGCCTGATGATTTAGAAACCGTAATTCAAAAAGTATGTCATCTGTCATGAAACTTACTAAAACAACTTAATATTGGACACAATGTTGCAAATTATACAAGTCAATACAAGTATACAGAGTAAAATAAAAATAGTATAAACAAGAAATCAAGTACCTAGGTCAGGAAAACTGAAAATATGTAAGAAAACAGAACACCTACTTTTGTAAATAGTCACTGTTAAATGTTAAACGAAAAGTTATACTTTCCAAAAAGATAATTCAAATTTTCAGTATTAATTGGGCAGTGAATTAATCATATAAAAAATCAAAATGTTATTTTCACATTATGTAAACACACGTAATCATTGTACACATAATACATTACAAAATCTGAGGAATAAACTTAAATGTCAAAGGGTTGTCAAGTGTCAACATATTAAACTCAAAGCATAAACTTCATGTTAATGGAGCAATGGACCATGATCAAATATATCAATTTTATATACTTCAGTTAACTTGTTCAGGAAACAGAACCTATGGGCAATCGAATAGATCCTGTTATCCATTAAACTATAAACCTTAAGATTCTGACATCTTTTGAAAAAGCTACAATATAATTAAAAAATATCTATATCAGATGTCAACCCAGATTAAAAGTTCAAGCATTCCATACGTCATATAAAATCAACTCAAAAATGAAAACAATATGGTAATCCGTCCCGGAGAATGAAGATCCGAAAAAAAGGAAATTCCCGGATACCTAGCTACCCAACTACAAACCCTTGTTGTAGTAGACAAAGCCTCCAGAAGGATTGCAGGAAGGTTCTAGTTTGTCAGCTGCAAGCTTGCTGGTTTGAGGAAAACAAGCCACAGCTAGAGGTATTCCAACGTAGAGTCCCAGAGTAGAGAGGGCAACTGTTGTAGGGATACGAGCTCGTGGGAACCTGGGCGGGCGTGGTCAATCTAGGTAGTGGGCGTGGTCAACCTGGGCGGGCGTGATCAATCTAGGTAGTGGGTGTGGTCAAGCTGGGCGGGCGTGGTCAATCTAGGTATTGGGTGTGGTCAACCTCGTTGGGCGTGGTCAATCTAGGTATGGACTGGTGAGTAGTGGGAGTGTTTGTATTTGGGTCTACCCGGGTCGAATAAGGGTTTGAAAATTGGGGGTGTGGTCAACCGTCGATAAAATATAGCGGTTGTGAGAGAACTTGACGTTCGCACATTCTCAAGTTGCTTTTTTAATCTTAAAGCTTTAAAGTTTTAATAAATAATAAGTATAAATGCTTTGATATACGACCTTTCATGATGTCAATAATGAATGATATTATGTCATATTAAAGATAACACGCCCGCGTACCAAAACATAACTCTACAAAATAGAGTTATTCTTAAGTCACGTTAACACTATGCCATATGAGACCAAAGACTAAAAGAGTTCAAATCAGAGTTAAGCATAAATGAGTAACTTGAACAATATAAGCCTATAACGAAAAAGGGGAAGTTCGCGAAACCAATAACATGATGACATTGCAAAGCGGTCCAAAATGTGATGATAAAAGCCACGCGCCAAGTTCATTGACCATCTGTTACAAGTAGGCCAAGTTTACCGTGGTACTTCTATCATACGTTGTGCTTGAGGAGACGAAAATTTGCGGTGATTAATTGAAAAGAGCTGATCAGGAGACGGAATTAAGTAAGGTGTGGTCTGGCAGGGAGCACTTTGCACACACGAGGATACGTATCTGTCGCACTGGCAAAAGTATTGACGAGAGCATTGTACATGGTAAAAGAATCACAGAAACTCACGGCAAAGGTCAGCTTATCAGTTTGATTTGATTGCTTCAACGTTCAACCTTTTCACCAGCTAGTTTCAGGGCGTAGTGGAACTATTTATTTACTTTTCAGTGGTCTCTCCCAAATTTGCTCTGTGTGTGTGTGAAATTAAACAAAATGACGACTGCTGACTGCCATTGATGGAGATATGTTTGTTTGTAGTGAAGTAATGAGTATTGCTTTGGTGGCCTTCATCAGAAATACACGTAGTTGGTTGCCAATACAAATTTTACATTTGATGACGATAGAGCCAATAAAAAAGCACAATTTGTTGGGAGCAGGGAGGTGACACGAACTTGTTTCTTTAAAGTTTATAATATGTCCTCGCACATGAGTAAAAAATTTCAGAATTTTCCGTGAAAAGAATAATCGAATACTAACAACTAAGTAAAGAATACTTAAGTACTAGCTTACAAGGTACGAAAAATGTTTGAGAGAGTAGAGACCAGAAGACTTAATTTGATGAACCTAATTTACTTGTCATAAATTACAGACTAAAGAGTTACAGTAATACAAGTAATTTAGTGACTACTTAATCTTATACCAGAAAAGCGAAGATCTTATTTCACTTACTAAGTTGTTTTACTGATAACTTTACCTAGTTTGTTGGCATTTTTATGGCAATAAATTCCGCCTGTTTGACGCCATATAAAGCAGGCTATCTAAAACAGTTCGGACCAGCATGGCACCATATAAACAAGTCACTAAAAGTCCGGATCGCTGCAGCTTGTCGACTAACAAAGATAATCAAACAAGTCCGACACAAGTTGCCCGGACACAACGTTCTTAACGCGACGCCTCTGGGTGGGTGGATGTTGCACGCACCAACGTGAAGAGCAACAAACTGTTGCAGCCTCACCCTGAACACCCCCGAAAGGTCCCAGCACCGTCAAATTTTCAAGCTTTCAAGCCAGAAATGAGCTGTCGCAGATTGGACCGTAATCACGAAGTTGAAGTCACATGACCAGTTAAGCTGCGGTCAGTCGACCACCGTTAATGCACAGCTACTAATATACACCAGTCTGCGATACTCAGTGCAGTATGTTATGAGCTTATGTTGATATTAATTTGATGAGAGGAGTTAGGGATGGTTACTGGGAGTCCGAAATGCGATCTGAGGGTCCTGACAAATTGTACCCAGCACATAATCCATCAGCATCGTGAGATTATCTCACCAAGAGAATATGCTACCAATTTTCGTAGGTGAAATTTCTATTAAAGCGGTGTTTGAGCATTGCGGCACAAATGCTAAATTTGTTGTCTATTGGTCTACCAGTCTCTAGTTTGGCGTGGAGCCAAAGTTGACTTGAACTAGGCTTGATCAACTTTTATCAGATTAAAGTACCTAGCTTCATTAGAAGATTATCGTTTGGCGTCAACTGATTTGCATAATGTTATTAGTGTGTTACCTTATATTTCTTTTATTGGGATCATATCGTACTCATGTCATAAATATTAACTATTAAGTTTAGTGAAGTTTTGTTGGCCAGGAGACTAGATCTCTAAAAAAGTTAAAATAAGAAAAAACGATCCGAAACATCAGGACTGTGGACAAGTAAACCTCCACAATAATCAATGTCAACCGAAAGAAAAAGATTTGCAACAAAGAAACCCCTACCTCTTGAAGACAGTGGTGGCCCGCTCCAAGATGGCGATGCCGGCGGGAGGTAGGAAAAATATGGGGGTTGCCATGACAATGCGAGTAAGAGCAGTAGTGAGGATAGCTTTGCGAGCTGCTAGGTGAGAAACTCCTGCACTGGTTCCATCCTCGTTAAAGACTTCCACTCCTAAACAGCCGGGTAGATCAGACTTAGTACACAACGTGTCAAATGTTACTCTAAAGTACATAGCTACATATCGTTCTTTGATAGTTTTGTAAGGAAACAAAACAACTTTTTCATAATTCTCGTCGTTTATTTAAGTTCTTACTACCTTACGTTAGAACTTAGAAATCTATAACTTCAATCACACACGAATCTGTGACTCTCCTACCAGAAAACAATCTTCTTCAGAAAATGACACTAACCGTTAAAGAACTCCCCGTTCCTCATCAGGACAATGTTACACATACTAGCTGACGCTACCGCCGGGAACGGTAGAAACGTAGCTAACGTTCTTTTCATGGAGGCACTTATCCTGATTTTAGGAAATGTAGGGATAAGTAGAAAGTTATTTAAGTGGATAACGCGTAAAATATAATAGAAAAAACAGATGAACAATTAAGGGAATTCCTGGATATGATCGCTTATCAGGGGAAAGAGTGAACAGATTATTTTAGTGGAAGGTTACAAAGCAGTAGACTGCACACTTTGGGGAGGTAGTGATGGCGCGTCGCAGGACGGTGGCGACAGTGACAGCGACACCCACCGCTCCCAGGTAACCACCAACCATCTGGTATGTCGACGTCTCTTTGCTTGCGTTACGGTTACAGTAGTTGAAGCCTTGAATTTGCTTGCGTTACGGTTACAGTAGTTGAAGCCTGGGATTTGCTTGCGTTACGGTTACAGTAGTTGAAGCCTGGAATTTGCTTGCGTTACGGTTACAGTAGTTGAACCCAGGGAGTAAACCACGTGTCGTTATATGTGAAGAAAATTTATAAAAGGTACAATTTATTAACAATTTTTCACACTTTGAATCAAATAAGTTTTGACCTAAGAGATCGACCCTTTATATTACAACATACCTGCATTCATGGTCTGGTTAAGAATCTGGTACATAGTTGCAACAAGGGGTTGAGTTCCCGGCATCACCATCAGAGCACATATAGGTATGTTAGCCGGGCTGAACCTGCAAGTTCATCTTTAACAGAGATGAAGTATAGAGATCAGAGAACGTTACCTGTGGGGAGGTGTCCCAAATTTGTTTTGAATTGAGAGCATTTATCTTGATATATCCATATCATATATATCTTGTCATATCAAGTGATATATCGGCTTATGAATATATTCCTTCAGATGTCGGCCTCGGTCTACTTTTATTCTTTTGGTCATTTGCTTCTTAATCGAATCAGTCGCATCATCACTCATCAAAATCTATAAGTAGCATTGCAATAGCTACTCTCACAACTATCGCCTACTTTGAATATATTATTAGCGGCTAAGTTACCTAAGTTAAGTTAGTAGGGCTATACTTGTGATAATGATAAAAGTTACAAGGTACTGAGAGAATCCAAAATGCCTATTTGCTACAAGCTGAATATTCTAAAGTTAAAGATCATATAGTCAATATTCAATACTGACACCTGGGTCACATACTGATCGCATTAGCCCTCATTCTCGGTCTCTAAATACCCTCACCTTAGCCTGAATTTTTCTCTCAAAGAGAGAAAGAATCCAATCAACGGTAGGAATCCAAAATGCACTATTCTTCTATTGGTCGGTAAACTCAATAATCAATATTTGTATACAATATTCATTCTTCAATAATAAATATTCAATACTGGCAACGGAGCAGTCCAAAATGCCCTATTGTTAACTTATTTTCAATATTAATTATTAGGTACTTTATGTTCTCAGGACCAGTGAATAACAAGTAACCGTCGCGTAAGAGCCATTATTCAGCGATTCTCGCTCTCTGGCTAATCTCTATCGTTGCTCTTCTCAGACGCTTTTTATCCATTAATTACAAAGAATCGAATACAGGGCCCAAATCAACATTTTAAGGCTGATAGGGTGCGGACAACGTTGGAAGGTGTTGTTTAACTTTGCCAGTGATTGATTCAGAAAATTTCACGTTACAGAAAGTTTAAAAATCGACCGGAGCGGCCGGATTAGGAATTCCGATCCAATCGATCCGGATTGGATTGGCTAGCCATAATTCCTCATGAAATTGTCGTCTAGATTTTCACATTCTTCATTTAATGAACTAAAATTCGATTAATCGTTATCAAAACCAATGAGTATGCCTTCATTAGGAAATAATTCTAAAAAACTGATTAACTGCTGGGTTTTAAAACAGAAATCCGCCGTAAGTCATTTTTTTACCAGATGGTTTCAAAAAATATCTTTTGTCTTTTTTCTGCAACAAAAAATGATTTTCTTTGAAACTTAGACTGCACATTATCTTTACTTGGTAAACATATCTATATTACACAGTTGGCAGTGCACGATAACGTATTTTCCACAAACAGGAAGACAGATGATTTTGAAATTATTTCTTCTCTTTTCTTTGGCGTCGCGGTATCGTGCAGGTACAAAAGCTTGATTTTTATCATTTTTATTTAACCACTTATTTTTATTTAACCACATAGTTCAAAATAGTTAAGAGGCAGACACTTGTTCAAGACAAATTGTAAACAGTGAATTACCCTCAGCGCACAGTAAAAGTTCTGATTTATCGATATATTGATGTATTTTTTCTAGCTTTTCAATATTATACCACTGCAGTACTGTGTAACAGTTAACAAAATTACAGCGACAGAAGAGCAAGTTACTGGTGATATAACAAAAGTAAATGATGAGCACTTCCCTACTATCGATTTTAGCATAGAACTTAACGAAAATGCAAAAGCACTTTGTGGAAAAATCTTGCTGGCTACGAACAAAGATTTACCTTGCAAGGAAACAAGTGCGTGATACTCATCTGACAAAATTGCAATCAGTAAAGTAGCAGGGCTCACATGGCCTCCAAGCAGCTTAAAAGTTGCAGCCTGAAAGTTTCAGTTCAACTCTACCTGAACTCTCTAAATACATATTCTATAACAATCTAAACTCAGATATATTGATTTCTGCTTTTGATTTAGAATCAGATTTTATTCCAACAATCAGATTTTATTCCAAACATAGTTGGAGAGCATGAAGAATGAAAGAAATTTGAATTATTCATGAAAACTCCCAAAAACAGGCAATATTACGAATAATGAATTAAACTGAAGTCAACAAATGTGTCGAAAAATGTTTCAAAAATGTGTCGATATTAGGCTATTCAAAGAGCAGAATGTGACGTTTTACGTTTATTAGCATTGACATGTTGTTCTATTTCGCATAATACTCGCATCCTCACTATTTTTGAGTGTTCTTTCACGGAACGTCTCATTCTTCAGAACGCCAAGAAACCTTATCAGGAAAATTGGAGGTGAAAAATATAAAAAACACTATTCTAGATCAACCGACTCAGTTCTCAATAAACCGGCTCACTTCTTTTAGGTAATTTTTCTTATAAATCACAAATATTATTCTTTTTTTAGAAATTTCAGGTTAAGGTGCATTTGTTTGACGATATATTATGTTTCATATCTGCTCTACTTACAAGGTAAGAAACCCGTTAGGAATGAATGAATGAAGACCATAACAACATCACAAATACAGCAAATTTATTGAGGTGCGATGTCTTCCAAATGGAACTTTCCGAAGTATACAATCTGACAGATGTTTAACGACCATTAGTTAAACCCTCTTTTGCTGTGCGTGCTTAACTTTTCGTCCAGTTATTCATAGATTTTTGAAACCCCTCGTTTCTTTGAATCATGGAAAAATGAAGAGATACAAACACAGCATGTTAACTTACCCTGTCATGGAAAAAGGAAGAGGAACTACAGTTCCAGTGTCTGGGTGTATCCTACCGAACACTGCGTACTGGGCTTTCCATAGCTCCTCATCTGGAACAAAGAATATCTAGAGGTCCAACATGGAATGATGGAGATTATATAAAAGTCCAAAATTGATCTGAAGTTTTAACCACTACCAGCAAATTTGATGATTTCTCCAAATGCCACTTCCGAAAGTTTTAAGAAAATACTTGATCACTTCTTCTTAATAACCAGAACTGTCAACTGAAAATAATTCCATAGTAGGTACTAGGTAGTCTACTAACCGGTTTTGTTTGAGCTTCCTGACTTATGTTCATCTATCATAACTTTACATTGTTCAAGTTTGGCAGTACTGTAAAACAGAAATCTAGGATCAACCTGGAAAAAAAGTTAGAATTTGCTGTTAAATATATGTATTTTAAGTGTTAACAGCAGTTAATCATTCATAGACAGTTTTAAATGTTTCAGTCTCCCAGAGAATCTCGACTGATATTTACTTACTCGAGCTATGAAATGTTTTATGTCGACTGACATTTACTTACCAGAGCTATAAAACTTTTCAGTCTCCCAGAGAACGCGAACGTCTACTGCACTGATATTTACTTACCTAGGCTATACAATGTTATAGTCCCATGTAGAATGTCGACTGATATAATTAACTTACCTGAGCTGTAAAATGTTATGGTCCTACGTAGAATGTCGACTGATATTTACTTACCTGAGCTATAAAATGTTTTAGTCTCCCCGAAAATGTCGACTGATCCCACTTAGGTTCCCCGGAACGGAACATAACTTTGAGAGCAGCTACAAATGTTTGCTTTGGTTAGATTTTTTCTCTTCTCCGTAGTTAACTACTTCTCTACACATGTTTATTGAAAGCTTCAACGGCAACAAATTCGTATTTATTTATGTCTTTCAACCCCCTACAAATTTAAATCAGAGTTTCGAACTTAGTGTTGATACTTGATGAGATCGCTGAAGTAACACGCAAATTTTGACATTAATGAAATTTCTTTCAAAAAGAATGTTACAATATATAATTTGTCTCATAGTCAAATTAAATGGCTCACTGGAAATCAATGCGCTAAGAATAATATTTTAAAAACAATCTGATTAAAATCTTTGAAAACCTAGAAAATAATATGAAGAAATTATGGACATGAGAATTTTTGGGAGGAGTCGAATTTATTTCATCGAGTAACAGCGATTGACCAATAAGGGAAAATACGACCAATAAATTTTGGAAAACGCTGTCACGTTATAGAAAAGAGTTCCGACTTCTTCCCCAAGAATTCTGGCGTCCGTTAAGTTTTACTAAATAAAAAATATAAGAAATAAATCTTTTAAAGATTAAAAACACAACAATAAGAATTAGGGTACTGCAGCGACCATGAATTGGTTCTTAGAGTTTTTTCCAACAAAATACTCACGAAAAATAAGAAAATATATACTAATACTATACCCAAGATTCGACAGCCACTCAGAATCAATTACCATACCATTCAAATCGAATACAAATAAAAAACACTTCCAAAAGTTATTTGGACTTCACGACGTAATCAAACTAAGAATAAAACGTGTGAAAGTTTTAACTTCACTTAGTTTTCCCTTTCTGTCGCTCGTCTCGCTGCTGATGAGACTTAATCCAGATGTTGTTTGCCTCGTAGCCGAGCCACGTCGCGACAAGGTGGCATATCGTAGTGAAGTTACTTTCTGTTCTGTAAGATTGCGGGTGCAATCAAGTTGACGTACGGTTATTTTGTGCTTGTCGAAATTGTTTTCAGGCATTCAACAATCAAACATATGATCTAACTTTTTAGTTGTTTAGTTTAGCCATCTGATCACCAACTAAATTTGAGAATACTCAACTGAAACACCAAAGTGTAAACTCACTTGAAATAATGAAAGTTAGCCCAGATGTAACTGCCGAATGTAGCAAAGACGATAAGTTTGTTACTCAGCACTGGATCGGCTGGAGAATGTACCCACATACGATAAGCAAACCCGACCATGGCACACCAGACGCCCGATATACCTATACACTGTACAAATACACAGATACCTGTAAGGGACAGGGTGTTAGTAGAATAGGTTGGGTTTGAGGGGTAATGATATACGTTTTCTTGCACCTATTGTCGGAAATATTTCATAACATTTTAACTGACATTTTTCACTTCCAGATATATCCAGTTTTCCAGGATTCCCATATGATGTTCACACCAAACGTACAACTGAAAAAGCCAGAAGAATCAGAACAGACAATGCAAAACTGCTCACAGCCTCCCATTAAACTGGTTCGATTAAATCAGAAAAGTATGATTGTCCTCACCTATCTGAACTCCGAACAATATGTAGAGACAAGAGAAGGTAAACCAGCAAAAGTCGGGAATGGTGTTGAATACTCGTAACACAGTGAAACACCAACACAAAATGGACAGGAGGAGCATTCCATAATTTATCTGGGAGATAATGGAGTAAAGGGAATAGAGTAGACTGCTTCTAAATTTAGCAATCGCCAATCTTGAAGTCAATCTCAATCAAAGTTGTAACGATTCTTACTTGCAATTAAACTATTATCTTGCTTATGACAAATCACAAACCTGGATGTCTTGTTCGTTCCCATTGTATGTAAGTATAGCCCTAACTTGATCAAAGTAATACTCTGCCGACTGCATCCCTTCCTAAAATCACCATGTATCATAAAAGGTACGTACGTGGCCGAGTCAGACGAATGTAACTCGTATACCGCCCTATCTTCCTGTTTTCTTTACTTTATGACTTGAAGGAAGTGCCTCAGTAGCAGAACTGGTTGAGTTTTCCTCACAAGGAGTCAGACCACTACTTTTCAGTCATCATCGGCACGATGACAAGGATGGCGGCTAAAGTTTATAAATCTTCCAAACAAAACTTTCCTTGTGTTTCAATTATGATATTGAATAAAACAAAATAGTTAGAACGTTTCAGAAATAACAACTAAGCAGTATTTCTGAATAAATAAATATCATTTCAAGTTATATGTTACATAATATGATACATTTGTAGATATATTGACTATCAACTCTGAAGTTTAAAGTAATTTTAAGTTAAAAGTAATTTTATGAAAACATAATAAATAAAGCGTGCGTTTAGATCTGTACTGTAAAGAGATTGTTGTAATGTAATTAAAACTTTATATAATGTTAATTTAAGATAAATGGTTCACATGTAGACTGCGTAGCTCAGCTTAATAACTTACGATGCAAAAAATCAAAAATGATACTTACTTTGTTATGTACATTTCACAAACAAATACTTAAATTTCGTGAGAGTTATTTACAAAGGAATATAAAAGTTTGGCAAAGCCAATCAAGATTGGCGTGCCTAACAAAATACAGGAGAAATACAGGAGAAATCATAGTTGTCTGATATGGTGATGGTGGGAATGGCTAAAAAACAAGAACCTAGAATCAAACATTTTCCAATTAAAACGATTTTCTTATAAATTTTCTTAAACCACTGTCCAAAAACAGATATCTGACAAACGAGAAAACAGCTTTTACACTGTACATGATCGTACAATACAATGTACAATAAAGTGTACAATATTACAATGTTCAATACGATGTACAATACTTCTGCTCAACAAGGAAGATAGCATCGACCGCTGATAAGATTTACTCTAGCCTTGTTTCTGGTCCGATATAATTGGAGCAATTTGTATACACCACTTGACGCAGGCGATAAGAAATCGTGGAGAATTTAGTCACGTGACATAGCAGCTAAAAAGTCACGTGACAAAGCAGCTAAAACGTCACGTGATGTATCAGCTAAGAAGTCACGTGACATAGCAGCTAAATAGTCACGTGATGTACCAGCTAAGAAGTCACGTGATGTACCAGCTAAGAAGTCCCGAGATGAACCAGCTATGAAGTCCCGAGATGTACCAGCTATGAAGTCAAGTGACATAGCAGTATTTCAGACAGGGTGAAGTATCCTGGCGTACAGACAGTATTGGAGGAGTGGTATAAGTCACGTGACATAGCAGTATTTCAGACTGGGTGAAGTATCCTGGCGTACAGACAGTATTGGAGGAGTGGTATAAGTCACGTGACATAGCAGTATTTCAGACAGGGTGAAGTATCCTGGCGTACAGACAGTATTGGAGGAGTGGTATAAGTCACGTGACATAGCAGTATTTCAGACTGGGTGAAGTATCCTGGCGTACAGACAGTATTGGAGGAGTGGTATAACTTTCAGACTGGACACGTCTTGGAGGACAGCTTCAGCTTCCGAAGGTGTAGAAACCTGTTGGTAAAAAGTGTAACGTTACGGTAGTGCAATAATACAGCGAGTATAGCGTGTGTGTATCTTGTAAGTTGTGGTTATTCCTTAAGATATTGTTTAAATCATAATTCTGTACACTAGACATTTAACCTGAAAAATTGTGAGATTTTGTTGGTTCATATCTATATAGTTTCTGTACACCTGTACTGCCAATCTCAAATAAGTAATTAAATACTATAGCTTCCGACTAACTCAATAGTCATCCAAACTAGACAGTATTTAAATGCCTAAAGAGCTAGCCAGACTTATACTGTTCAACAGCCTGTTCAGAACAAAATATACCGCCTAGCTATAGGTTATCACTACGACTCAGCTCCACCACTTCATCATTGGCAAAACTACATGATGCGTCATGTGGTGTGACAAGTCTGTAGAAATTTCAGTTTTAGTAGAGTCTGTAGAAATGCCAATTTTAGTAGAGTCTGTAGAAATGTCAGTTTTAGTAGAGTCTGTAGAAATGTCAGTTTAAATAGAGTCTGTAGATACGACAGTTTAAATAGAGTCTGTAAATATGTCAGTTGAAGATTTTTCCCGTGCTATACCTTTGCTTGACTATGTCAAAGAATATGGCAAGACCGCTACATGATACAGCCCCGACATTGGCCGACGGCGACGGCATATGATTATTTCAACACCTTAATAGGATTTAGGAGCTAAGGACGCTGGCAAAGCTAAAAAACGTGTTCAGGAGGCCGGCCATTCAAAGAATTGAGGAGAACACCCCAAATACATGTAAATATTTGTGCCTTTTTGTGCCGACCGCGCAATAAGGCATTAATATGGGTAACCGATAGAGTGGATGTTTGAAACATGTGTATTTTTGATCGTAAGTTCGTTTCGTGTGTACGTTTTGTGTGTTGTGTACGTACGTGCTCAGTCGTTCTCATGTTAAAAACGAAAATGTATATTATTGCACGCACATTGCCATGAATAAATTTTAAGTTAAACTTAAAATAAACTGTTTAAGTTAAACTTAAATAAACTGTTTGAGTAAGGCCCGAGAATAAGAAAGATATAAAAGAAGGGTTAATAAGAATGAGTCGTACATTAGGTAAATATAAAATGATCTGGACAGTATGCTATATGATAAGGGTGGTAGCAGTTTGGAATTTATTGACTTTTTATGGTCCAGCAATGAAAATTATCAATCTTAAGCAACACGACAATAAGATGTTAGACCATGACCAGCAATTTGAGGTTAAATTAGACAGTCGATCCGATGCGATGGTGGAAGCCCCAGTGCCCAATCAATCATTACAATTACACGGCAGAAAGCTACTGAAAGCTCTGTGTCTTTTCTGGCAGGAGGAAAACTTTGCCACAGTATAGCATTAACAGATTAGTTTTATTGAGTTTCTTATCATCAATTAGGAAAAACAATAAGTTTAGCGATTTCACATTAGATTGAGAAAATTGTGTCACTGTTCAATTCGACAGTGCGCGGTTTCATACCGCTCCACAAGGAGTAGCTTACTTCCATAAGATTGTTGCGTCTGAAAGCGAAGACTGCTACAGCTAACACAGGAAGAATCTCCAGAGTGTTGTAACCAATAATTCTGTCCCAAAGCAACAGGAGTTGTGCAGTCTCGAGGTAGCCTGGAGAAATTGTCGTGACGTCATCAGGCTGTGATATTTTCAGGCCGTGATGTTATCAGACTGTGATATTATCAGACTGTGATGTTATCAGGCTGTGATGTTATCAGGCTGTGATATTATCAGGCTGTGATGTTATCAGACTGTGATGTTATCAGACTGTGATGTTATCAGACTGTGATGTTATCAGACTGTGATGTTATCAGACTGTGATGTTATCTTGCTGTGATGTTATCAGACTGCGACGTCATCAGGCTGTTACATATTGCGTTGAATGGTCTATTCATGTCAAAAATTATGAGTTGCATTACCTGAGTTGAACATTTGGTTGTTACTTATCAACTCCAGCGATTCTCAGGCACAAAAATTTGCAAACAGAATATAGCTCTACGGCTGTCTGCTATATAGGTATACAGTACGGGCTACATTAACATAAATCACGACAAACCAGCAAAAGCGTGCATTATCCAAGTGAATGCATGTTTGAGAGGATGAGATCCCATCTCTCGGAGATGATAGAACAGTTGAGGCTGGTGTGTCTGTAACATTGTCTCAAACTGCTGACATAGTGACAGTATACCTGTAATTACGAAGAGTTTTTTTCAGGTTCTTTGATTTGTTAAAAGGTCCTTCGAGTTTTTTTTCGGTGTCGAGTTTTTTTGATTTCCGTCATTTTTGGTTTGATGTTACATAGTAAATAAATAAATGCTATACATTTAGTTTATCGCCTTAAAGCTCAAATAGGAGTTAAGCTAGTAACCCAAATTTAATCCAAACTATCAAAGGCGATTCATAGGCAAAGTGCCGATTAACTTTTTGACATGATAAGATTTCAACATATTTTTAAATGCTCGAAGGCTCCCATAGAATTAATTATCAACTTATTATTCACAGAACATTTTTTACATACTATTTAAGTACCTCTTCTGCATTTACTGTGAAAATTATGTTTCCTTAACGGTGAACAGCCCCAATTTTTGGTTCTCAGCCTGACCGAAATAACGATACTTCATCAGATTTTGAATTTGGGACGGTAGTTTTTTGTTTTGCTGTAGTCTATTTTTTATTTGTATTTTGTTACACCTGTACCCAGGCTTTTACAGTCATACTGAAGAAGCTCCTGGAAGATTCTAGATCTTTTTACGGAGACCCCCTCATTAAACCCTCAATCACAGTTTCCCGGTCATTCGGCTGAGTCGACCGAAGAAGATTGCATAGGCAAATGCCCTTAGCGCACTTCTCTAGGATTGGCGGATCTGGGAATCGAACCCCCGATCTCCTGCATAGAAAGTTGAGGTAGATACCACGACACCACCAACCCATAGTAGATGAGGAGCCCTGCCCTTAGTTGCAACGGTTTACTAAGATATTGCACAATTTGGAAACAAATTATACATTGAAGTCAATGAATGATAAAAATATGACCATTTACCAAAGTAGCATTAAAACGAACAATAATAAAGATCATAGTTCCAAAGTGTACTTTTTCTCTGCAGTTGCTGTGAAAAGTCCACGTTTCTTCAGTTTACCATATTATCCAGTTTACAATCCAATTTCAGCGCTGAGGGTAGCACCAGGTTGAGGGAAACTTTCAGCGTCCCATGAGACGTAGATAGCGTAGTTCCCGTAGACAGGTCCACTCTTAAGGTGGTGTCCAGGTCCGTGGTCGGTACCCTGGAGTCTGACTTCCCTACAAGACTGCAGGGGGCAATCCTGGATGTTGGAGATGTCGTGAGGCCAGTCAGCGCCGTTTGGTGTGTTGGTCAGAGGGTTGCAAGCGTAGTTGTTTCCGAGTCCGTGGGTGTTGTCGTCGTTAGCGTTAACCTCTGAAAGGTGCCCTCCGGTAAGTGCTATTCTGCAGCCGTTGTCAGTGTACGCCCAGTTAAAGGCCAAGTCGCCGCCGACAGAGAATATGGGATCGTCTTCAAGGTTTTCAGCAGTGTCAGCGACAGACTCTTGGATAGGTCCACCGCTGGTTACGATCTGTCTTCCTGGGTTCATGTTGGGCAATCCGAATCTGGTGAGGAGAGATTCTGCGGAGGTTCTGAACTTGAAGACCTTGACGGCATCAACCACACCCTGCTGATGTCGAACAATGGCTATGTAGTTGGCTGGCTTGACCCAAACGTTCGCGCTCAGGTAGTCCTTAGTAAGTGCCTCATCTGCACTTCCAATGTCGACACCGGTTGCCCATCCGACTGTGTAACCAAAGATGTGGCCGTCAGCGGGGTTGATGTTCATGCCAAGGTACCACGTTCCGCTGTTCTCCTTGTCACACTTGCTTGCGACCAACTCGTTAAGTTTGTCTTGCCCAGCTCCGACCTTGGACAGTTCACCTTGAAGAGCCTCGATCTTCTCTAAGAGTGCTGCGTGTCTGCTTTCTTGTGTCTCTCCCATAGTCTTCAGTTCATCCTTTATCGCACCGATCTCTGCTTGGAGCGCCTTTATCTGTTTACCACTTTTCCCAGCCAAAGCACTGCAGCTCAGTAGAGCTAGAACAATAATAGAGAACTTCATCTTGAGAATTAGATTTAGAAGTGATCAACGTAGTATGATTGTTATAGTTTTTTATACTAAAGTAGCTAGACAGCTACATCGCCATGTTCTGATGAGGAGCAGGAGGGTATGTACCACAACTTGCTAGTTATTGGATCTGCATTAACTTTTTAGTAAAGCCGGGATGGGTACTGCACAAGACTCAGGGCAATGACACCTAGGGCAAGAACATTCGCGATTTAACCTTGTTAGGAGAAGTTTCATGAGGAAAGTAGCTGCTCGTTTCTTGCTGAGAAGTGAGATCGTTCGTGATTCAATCAGTTTCATGAGGTAGCCCCTAGTTTCTCTGACGCTACTAGTAGCTTTTCTACGCCGCACTAGGCTCATGGAGTGTCATATTAGCTTATTAGCTCCACTGCAATTCTACATAGCGGTGAATATATAAATTTATTTTGGCTTAACGTTTTCATGAGGTTGCCAAGAATTGTAAAAATAAAATATGGTTGTAAGTTAAAATAAGGGCAGAATTTGCCGTTGTAAGATTAAGTTTTGGATAAGTGTTATTAATATTTTAAATTTATAAACTAAATTGAAAATGAAATAAGTAATGACATGAAGGTGATTGCAACCCAGAATGCAATTCAAGGTATTGCAAATCTCAAATTTCGGGCCGTTTTGGGTTTTTTGCTTTTCTCCATTTTGTCCGTTGTTCGGTTTTTGGTTTTTTTTCAAGTTTTTTTTCAAGGTTTTTCAAGCCCCTGTAATATTAGGAGGCTTTAAAAGCCCCTGTAATATTAGGACTTAGGAGGCTTTAGGTAGTTTTAAATCGTGATTAATTAATGATCCCTAATTTTGGTTTCTATCTAGACATTAAAAAATGAAATGTATTCTTAAGTTTCGAAAAATAAGCTATAGGTACACACTAGAGCAAATTTCAAACCTCGAACAGTTTTTAACGGTTTTGTGCGGTTATGTACCATCCTAAAGTACCGTCAGCGAGTTACAGATTCGAGGAAAAGAGTTATTCTGAAAACGAAATACTCTTTTTACTGATCATTAGAGGCATATGAGGTGTTTCCTGAAAGCAAATCTTACCTTGAGGGTGACTGGAGAGGGAGTGAAGGCGGAAGAAGAACCGGGTGTAGAGCGCCTTAAAGACATTGTAGAGGATAACGGGATCGCTCCAGATGAAGCACATGGGCGCCAGGAAGAGGGAGAAGCCGTGGAAGGGGATGATACCGTTAGGGGGATACACCACTGTGTGGTCTGTTTCACCTAGACAAGGTAGAGGGAGCTCTGGAATGAGAGAGCATGCAAAGAGGGCATGTCATGCACGACATGCGGGTATTAACATGCACAAAAATGTCAACATGCAAAGAAATTTCTCAAAATTATCATGCAAGGAAATTTTGTGTTTACCCTAAACATTTTTAAAACATGACGTTAAATTTTAATTGGATGATTATTTTAACTTCCATTCTTTAACAATAAACTTACAGCCAAAAGGAAGTATCTACAATTACTTTAAAATTTAAACTTACCCATGTTGTTGCGGGTATAAGCATGAGGAGGGCTAGCTGAGGTTCTTTTAAAATGATCGAGAAACTGAGTGTCCCTGCTGAAACAAAGCAAAATCTGCACCACCAAATCTTCGAACACGAAGTAGGCTTCGTGATTTCCAGCTGTTAAACGAACATCTTGGAGAAACAGTCGGTCTACGAGAAGTTCATACCTGAAGGTATTTCGTAATCAGACCGCACCTTTGTTTTAAATCTGTAATTTACAATCTAAAATTAAGTAACTAAAAACTAAGTAGTTTATCTAATACTGCTGTCTGACAGAGATAGCAAATTTGAAACAGTGAATATTTGATAGGTGGAGAGTGAAAAAACAGAGATACTAACTTAAAAACGCTGGCTTTAAGCTGGTTGTAATACTGATAAGACAGAGGAGAATTGTCGACCCCCAGGGCAAGTAACCAGATGTCTCCCCGCTGTGTGGGATAGCAGCCTTGTTGGAGGTACCGCTGCGCAGTAGGAGTGTACCCCAGCTGCACCGTCTGCAGATACACAGATTATCTTTTAAGTCAAATGATTGGTTCAGATTCAGACATCAGATCATCAACTCACTTAGTGTTATTTTAGGGTAAATGGTAGAAAAACTAAAGAATCCTGGACCCTGGTTTACTCACTTTGACTCCAAGCCGTTGCCACTCCGGATTAGGGCCTTCAATGTCATCAGCTCCAGTCTGGAAGTGATGTGTAGAGAGGTTACTGAAGAGGACTCTGAGCTGCTGCGTCGTCTTAAGATGTAGGCGGACCTGAAATTATAGTTCACAATAATCGCCACCCACACCTAGAACATACATGTGCTTACAAGTTAGTCTAAATGAGTCTTGACTATACAGCTTCGCACGTAGATTACCTGAATAAGTCCCCAAACAGAAGTTCCAGACCGCTCATTAACATCGGAATAGTCGTATATTTTAGCGGTGTAGTTAGGAGAGGAGAGAGAAGTGAGAACCTCCATGAAATCTTTAGGAGCGTACACAGGTCGAATATCCCCCATGTTCTCATCGCTGAACGCCATGTCTTTCCACTTCTGGGTAAAGTCAGCTTGCTCACGGATTGTGCGCATGCGCGCAAGAGGAATGTTCTTCTCTGTGCACATTGTGTTGATGCTTTTCAGTATGCGCTTCTCCCAGCGTGCCTAGAAATACTAACGTATATTTCAACTGTTCGTGTTCCAAATATTCAAATATAAGCAAACCCTGTGCTTGGAATTAGATTAAAACATTGTCAGTGGGTACGGGTACGGACAAAATGATTATCGTTTTAAACATGTTAAAGTAAAAAATCAGTTGAAATCAACTTTGTCGACACAGCTACAGCCTACAGACATGTTCAATCAAAAAAGTCAACAAACTTGAAACATATCGAGGTAAGGTAGAAAAAAATGGGAGAGATGGATACTAAGGAAACCTCAACCCGTAAGTGATGACCAACCTGAGCGTTCCTAATGAAAGACATGGGTTCTTTAAGAGTTTCAGGTGGGGTTATGGGGTGAGAAGGTGGAGTGTGTGTCATCAGGTACATAAACACCACATTCCTTACTTTGATATCCCAACCTGACTCCTTCATGAACACCTGAACAGAAGACTATTCAATTGTGAGCAGTGGTTAGGTTGCTAGAGAACTTGGCGAAGTTAGCAAAGAAGTGCTTGCAATACGTTAAAACCGTTAACATAAACTAAGGTATATTACAAGAAGGGTATTTGTGGAGACTGAAGAGGTAACGTTTTTTATTCAATCTCCTTCGTGAGTTGACAAAGACAACTTGTCATGCTAGTCTACAATACTGTACATGAACAACTTACAGGGACAAGTCGCTTGATATCCTTAACATTGACAAAAGATTTGGAGAGTTCATCCTGAACAGCCCTTTTTAGAGTCCAGCCAAGATCTGATGCCTGGATCACATTGATTATGTCCTTCACTAGACCCTCGTTACTTTGACTCCCTGCCACCATCCTATATGGTATTCATCATAATCAAATTGTTAAAACTCATTAAATTGTGAATCACACTTAACTATCAGCATTATCTCCAGTTGGTATTGGCAAATCACCGGAATAAGAAGTATTGGTAAATTTGACGAATTGAGGCTTCTGCCAATGTTTGAAAGATATAAAATTAAAGAATAATATAAATAAACCAGTTTAAGATACTAAAAATGGCAGTAATAAATTATTCAGCAATATCATCCAGTTTTATTTGTCCATTTATATTTTCTATTCAAAATATATATTTTCCCTAATATCTTTTTTAAAAATCCGGGCTGTAATACATCCACTCCATTCAAGAACTGTCAACTAAAAAAATATGTGGAATCTCTGACACAATCAATATCAAGATCTCCTAAGCCTGGCAGATCGTCAAACGTAATCTCTGGATTATATTCTTCAAACGACTCTTTTAGCTGTTTCAGGACCTAAATGGTTTGGTTTTTAAGGTTAAAGGATCTCAGTTTCACGTTTAAATCAGTCTGTGATGAATTATGATGTGCTTGTAACACTTCTCGTTCTGGATTGGCTATGAAAAATCAAAGATTAGCTTGTGTCACTTTTATTCAAAGAAGGTAGTCTATGATTAAAACCAAAATTATGATTAATCACTATCTTACGTACATCAAAAGAGTACATGAGAATGAACTGCTCTCTAATGATGTCATTCATCTCATCTACATAACAGGGTAGAGTCCAGAAGCTGTCATGAACTGCAGCGAAGGGAATACCCGCATGATAGCACTCTATAGCTGTCATCAGCATGTGTGTTGAATCCTGCTCGGGGGAGGGAGTTTGTTACTTGGTTGGTGGAAGGAGCCGGGGGAGGGAGTTTGTTACTTGGTTGGTGGAAGGGGCGAGGGGGAGGGAGTTTGTTACTTGGTTGGTGGAAGGGGCCGGGGGAGGGAGTTTGTTACTTGGGTGGTGGAAGGGGCCGGGGGAGGAAGTTT
>JH153031.1:335212-346496 GCA_000226015.1 Mnemiopsis leidyi
CTGGTTGGTGGAAGGGGCAGGGGAGTGAGTGGAAGAGGGCACAAAATCAATTCTGTCAACCCCTAACAAACCCGACAATGCAACAAATAGACATTCCACAGCTATTTGCATTTTGCATTGATCGGTTGAATAGAAACTATAAAAAAAACATACACCACGCCACCCTCGGAATAGTCACCACATAGATTAATTATCGGCAGTTTTTTTATGACATCCTCCAAGGCTGATAGCGTGCCCGACACCATGAGCGAATCTGCTTTTACACAGATATACGCTAAACCACACAATTACATGTGCCTGAGGATTTTAACCTCGGATGTCCAGGTCTTAGTCCAATTACAGCACATACCTATACAGGTATGGGATACCCGTCACTATAAAAGTATAAAACTGTATTATAGCGAAGTTACTTTTTCGTCGTATTTTATGACCAGGACTAAAACGTGATTGCGTGTTGCAAATAACTTAAAAAGGAATTACATTATGTAAAAGCATTTGAAGTGCTGTATTGTATCGATTACGAATATTTGGGTCATTGGACCCCAATTTATGATCTTAAGAATAGACTACCTATCACTAGTTGCCACCATACCAGACATTAACAAGGTCCAATCCAATAGGGAGGGGGATATGACCACGATTTTTTTTAATTTGGCATACGTCTGGTTAAAAAATGTTGCCATGACCATTGTCAACATTTCGATATAACCGTGGTCAAATGGTCAAAATTTATTAATGATTGACCATTCATTCGGACAGGGTGTCATGGTCATGGTCAGTGCCAATAAAGCTTCATGATAATATCCACTACTACACTACTACACTACTACACTACTACACTACTACACTACTACACTACACTACTACACTACTACACTACTACACTACTACACTACTACACTACTACACTACTACACTACTACACTACTACACTACTACACTACTACACTACTACACTACTACACTACTACACTACTACACTACTACACTACTACACTACTACACTACTACACTACTATACCTGTGAGTGTATAAAGTTGGGCGGAAAGGCGGTGCTCTGTTTACGTTTGTTGACTGGCATCTCTGGAGAAGGGATACTCTGACTGAGACCCTGTACTGGTGTCATAACGTTGTAACGCTTATTCCTTGTGTAGGGCTGGACACAGGGTAATCCTGGGAGAGCAGGCTTGTTTACTGTAATGCGGATACTAGATACTCGATACTAGATACCAGATACTAGATACTAGATACTGGATATCACATACTAGATACTAGATACTAGATACCAGATACTAGATACTGGATACTGGATATCACATACTAGATACTAGATACCAGATTATGGATAGTTTACATTTAACCAATGGAAACAACAACAATTTTCATTCTTCTTCACTAGAATAAATGTCTGTAAACAATGATTTAAACTATATTAAATATGATTCCGCACCTAGAGGAGTGCTCCATTTAACAGGTTTGCCCGTCTCAGCTATCTGAAAAGCAGACTTGTTTAACCAATTCTTTATCTCTTGAGCCTGAGTGAAGAGTTGTCCGACTGCTTTGAACGTTAAGACAGAAAGATAGGAGGCACATTCCGTAGCATCGCTGTCTGACATTCCTTTGTCGAGTAGACGTCCTGGAGAGGTTTACGTATTGCGTTAGGAGCTGAGAAACACTCGATACTACTACTAGAGCTGCTCTCAATAAATTCAAAGCTAAACAATAATGCAATAATATGGAGTGACACTTTACACACTTTACACTTACACAATACACACTATACACTTACACACTTTACCTAAATTACACACTTAACACAACACATACCCTTTATCTGTGCACGTGCGCCGTACTGAGTTACACCGTAAACTTGTGTCATGACTGTTTGTTTAAGTGTCTTTCTCTCGACCATTCCAACAAGCTTCCTGGCTGTTTGGTTTCCAGCAGCTAAATCAGCTTCTTGAAGTGATAGGACTATGTTTATCTGAAATTATATAGATATGGAGAATCGTTAATATGACTTGATCTTGTGTTGATTTGTTAAAGAAACTGTTTAACGGTTTAAACGAATCTAGTGCTATAATAGATCGCAACAGTAATCCTGTAACTCCAGTCGAAAGCATGGGCCATGGGACCACTTGATTAACCTAAATTGCAAAAGCACACCATAAGATCAACAACAAAGAGACAAGAAGAATTGGACAGTTGTCACTGCTTGTAGTTTAACAAACATTCTTTCGGCTTTCCTAACTGACCGAAAATACATTTTCCTTCTTCTGCATTGGTTACAAAGATTAGTTAATTTTTTCATATGTTTGATATAACATATTTACCTATAGTTTACTGAGATTTAACGATAGAAATATAACGAACATGTTAACCTAACACACAACTAACCACAGCAATGTAGACATCTTCAGGTCGTGAAGAGGGGGCAACGCAAACTTTTACCGCCCCTTCTAGATCGCGTCCCAGCGCCGCATAGTGCTGCAAACCATTACAACTCCCGTCCATGTGTACAGGTAAACACGTGACGTATTCAGTAGGATCGGGACTGCGCAGCGCGGCCGCTAACTCCACACATGCTGCGAGGCACTGCCAGGGGTCCTCTGTAGACCCAGCCCACCAACCTTGATGGGGACAGAGCGTGTCTGCGCTTTTCAGGATGTTGTCTATGTTGTCGTCGACAAAGCGTTCTTTTTCTTCGAACGTTGCCTTTCCTAGACCTCCAAATGTTGTGGCACAATGAACTTTTAGCCAGCGCAGTCCGTTTTCTCCCAGAGGTGCCCCTTCAGAAAACATCAACATTCCTGTTAAATTACTCGTATTATGTGGTGAATGTAAAACTTAATTTAATGTAGCACTGACGATAACAAAATAGCAGGTATAGTAAATTTGTATTATATTGCAGATTTAAAATCAATCCGCCAATCCTATCGACAAATTAAGACAGGGGTTCTGAAAAAAGTTAAAGAGATAAGGATGATTTTAAAAGCTGTCAAAATTTGCTTGTTTAGAAGCTTTCCTACCCCTGGCAGGGTCGCCCAACATCTGGCTGAAGTGAGGAGCTACAGGGTACACCCTCCCTCTAAAGTCAAGATTGTAACACTGCCAGAACGGTGCGTCCACCAGAGAGTTCGCCAGACTTAGAGTGTACAGTTGAGTACAGCGAAGTGCGTGTTTCTCATTCTCTTCCTTCTTTAGCAGTTTGTAGGTTTGGTGGTATGCCTGGGAAAAAATAATGATTGTAACGCAATTAAATACCAGGTTAAATAATACTAAGGAATTAACAAATTTCGATATTGAACTAGTATTGATATCAGAGTTCAGACAAATATTAGAGTTCAGACAAAGAAATATAATAAGGCACGCTGCAACACTTGATAAATTCAGTACCTTCATGACATCCTCATCAACAGTACTTCTATTGGGCGCTTCAGGATATTCCTTATCAAACACAGTCGCTATGGACAGTTTCTCTAGACCTCCTGCATTGAAAACCTCTATCTGTTTCTCTAGTATCTGGAGATTTATTGCAGTTAAATCAGGGTAAATAAGATCCACACTCCCTGTCATGCTGAGTCAAGTGACACGTCTGTCAAGATAATTGCAATCAATCGACTTTACATGCTGTATGTAGTGTTGTCATAGTTTAAAACTCTGCTGGAATTAAGAATTTCTTATCAATTTCTTATCAATTTCTTATAAATTTCTTCACAACAAGATGAAGAAACGAACCTTCGAGTTAACTTTCCAGGGCAATGTTCCTAACACGTCTAGTCCATACTTGATAACATCAATGTGACCTTTTCTGTCAAACTCATTCAACACATCAGAATAGTACTTTTTCCATTCGTATCCTGCATACCTGACAATTATTACTTTTACGGCAGTTGAAAGTGTATTTAGTGTAATATGTTATAGGTACACTTAAAAAAAGTAGTGGCAATAAATTTTATAAAAAAAATTTTTGAAATTTAACCGTACGTGAATGATAAAAGGAAAGGAGGAGCAAAAGGGAAAACAAGAATAACAGTTTTAAGGACGATAACAAACCTGATAAACTGAACTCCCGACAGTAACATGGGGGTGAGAGAATGATAGCACCAAGGTTTAGGTGGACAGATCATCGGGATCTCAGTAGTTTCAAAGTAGAAGTAGCCCCGTGTCTCCATGTTCCTCAAGAGAGAGAGAGAGATATATAAAACATAATTACAGCAAGGAAGGAACTTAGATTTTATTTATCATGAGTCATGACATGACATACCGTCTATTTGTTTCTTAAACGTTAAAACAGTATGTAGAATGTCTTTTAGTGGGATTATCAACTTTTCGAATTTTCGAATTTGAATATTAAATTTGTGACACAGTACAGTTTAACGATAATTAATTAATAATTAAGAAAATTTGAAATGAGTCAATTAGAAAAGCGCACAGGATGCTTCCTAGAAGAATCCAGTTCTTTTAAACTCAGTCTCTCTTTAATACATTATGATTGGATTTTTGGAATCGCAAAATGTTACTTACTGGGTAATCAGCTCCTTAAGTACTGGATGACTGACGTATGTACCGACGGGGTAAGTGTGAGATGTGTTATCAGACACATGGTAAGTGTGGGTGAACACTGTAGTCAGCTCTCTGTCCCGTCTTCTTGGTGAACTTGGGATGGATTCGAGAGTGAATAATTTCAACTTTTCTTTTTTTCTAATGAACTATACTGGCTCATGCACTGGTACAGAAAACAAATTTTAACATCTACAGACTCATTAAATTATGTGAGAAAAACCAAATTATACCTATTTTTCAGTACATCTTCACATTCCAGCTTGTCGAATTTAAAATTCATTCGCACCAAATTAAGGATGAATCCCCCAATGCTGTTCATTGTGTTGGTGCTCCAAAAGGGAGCAAATTGATGGAACTTTTGTGTGTTTCCCTTCTCCCACACCTGCATTAGATCATTAATTTGTCCTATTTTAGTGAACTAAAACAGTGATTGACTGGGATGCGGGTTTAAAATCAGACTGTGTTCAGATTCTCATTCCTGATCATGAGGATTGATCTAAAATTAAGTTAAGGACATGATCAAAAAAATATACAGATCTGCAATCCAAGTACGACCTACCATCTGAGGAGATAAGTTTGATGCATTTCTTATCTCTTTCAAATATTCTTCATATTTCGATTGATCGAAACCAGAATGCTGTTTGCAGTATATTTTGTATACTATGTTTCCAATAGCACTTGCTGACACCAGGATCTGTATAGTTGAAAATTTGGATTCTAGTCATACTAAATTTATCGTTCATCTGAGAAACAAAATAACATTAACAGCAAACTTATATATTTTTAAATATGACTTGGAAGGAAATTTGGCAAAAGAAATAATACAATGTGTGCCTAACTTAAATTGTTACCTCAATTCCTTTAAACTGCAGCACTAATTGTTCACAGATGTAATTAACAGTTTGACGAGCCACTGACTTTAGGCATACTATATCTTCATCTAAAAAAGGGCAGTTGTGCATCCTGAAGTCGCGATGGTCCCCCTTCTTGTACAGATTTGATTCACTGAGTAAGGCTTTATACAAACAAGCTTCCCATTTCTTTTGGAGTCCTGATTTGTATTTCCAAACATCATGGTTTTTATGAGTATTACATGACACAGATTGCAATTGAGTGAATTCTTGTTTTTCATTTTGCAGTTGTACTTTAATTGAAGCAGCTGGGACTTCTGTTTCATAATATGGGAATGTACTATTTGGTTTCTGACTAACAAGACTTTTTATCAAAGGATATTTTTCAAATAAGCAGGCAGCAGAAAGCTTTTCGTTGGTAACACTAAACACTAGGGAAGGATCAATGATACTGATAGCTTTCTCAAAGTCTTTGAAGTCACTGTAATAAAATGAATACCCAGCTACTACTTCATTTATGAATTTTTGATTCACTCGGAGACCTTGCAGCAATGTCCAGTTCTTTTGATAAAAGTGTCCCATAACCTTGTCAACAATACTAATATTTTCTGGCAGTTCAGTCAAATGATGTACTCTGAAATCTCTTCTACATTTGATAACATATCGCATTAAAATTGATGGATCAATCAATTTGATTGAGTCTGTTATGGCTGTGCTTCGCTGAATAAGGAAGAGGAATTCATCAAGCTGGTTTTTGTTTAAAAATATGTCCAAGTAGGCATTAAGTAACTGAACTTTAGTAGTAGATGTACCAGTTATTGGTCGAATTTTACTCTGCTTAGACTTGTTTTGAAGAATGTATTCCTCATACTCAAAATCATGAAGCTCCTTTCCAGTAATTCTGACTCCCTCAATTTTTGCTTGCTGCTCAAGAGCTTCAAGTAACTCTCTAGAAGGACGACCATTAGTTAAAGCATATGCAGCCTTGTATAAATCTCTGATTTTTGCAACAATTTCAGAAGGCGTTCCCCCAACAGCTTCACTACTAACTGAATTACAGCTGCTTCTGTAACGCCTTCCAAGTAAAATTAGCTTTTTTCTTGATGTTCTGCAACGCATTGCACTACGGAGGCATATCATGATCTGGGCTGCACTTGTGGAGGAGTTTAAATTTTAGAAAATACAAACGACAGTTAGCAAATTTAAACAGCTTGTTTAGACAATGATATTCACAGTTCAGAATATTTAAAATGAGATAACACTAGAATCAATTGTTTCATTATATATAGACATCTTTTCACCTAGAGTCTCCCTAATTCATTAATTGTTTCCCGTTTTTATTAACTCTGCTTCACATTTCATTCTAATTGTATAGTAACTGATTTTTATATTTTTATGATGTGCTAAGGTTATATGATGCTCAAGTTACATCTGTCCTGCTTTACAACTCAAACAGCTGGAGTCCTAAGAGAGCTACAATGGATAAAATAGACACACTACATTGAAAACATTTAAGAACCATTTTGAACATCAAATGGCCAAAAGGTACGATCAGGGTTCAGTTTTGGGTCCTTTACTTTTTATTCTGTTTATCAAGACTTACTGATTGCTTAAAGAGTACTGTGAAGATTTTTGCAGATGACTTAAAGCTCATTGCAAATCTGTCTAACAAGGCTGATGTTGATAATGATTTTTAAATAGTTTAGAGGATTGAGAACGAAAGTAGTTACTGGAGTTTAATACTAATAAGCATGTAAGGTTTTACATTTAGAGTTTAATGGCAATAAACATTTGGACTATGTATTAGACGGTATTTAATTGGATAAAACTGTTCAGGAAAAAGATCTTGGTGTTCTTACCTCTGGCACCTTGCTTTGGAATGACCAGATTGAATCCTGTATTAGTAGAGCAAATCAAATGTTGTGTTGGATTTCAACACCCTCAGTAAACCTGAGGGTTTACTGTACAGTAAACCCTTGATTTACCCGGCCTCTCGGGGGAAAGGGTTGAGCCCCAGTAAATAGAGGGGCCCGGTAAATAGAATTTGACCAAAATGTAGCCTAATTTTGGCAAAAAATAGTAACTTTAGTTATTGATAGCTATATGTAAACGTCATCTTGATCAAATTTCTTGATAAAAGTAAGCTCCTTGAAGGATTTAGAACTGTGAGAATGGATCAAATGCCAACTTTCTGTATTACATTTTTAATCAGTCATCTCAAGGTCGATCGTTTTATTGTGTATGTATGATGTGGTTACGTTACATATATCAGTGCACATGTGTATGAGCTGTCAGCTTGCATGTTAAGGCTCTATCACGGTGTCACATGGGGAAGAGATACCATTACCAAAATGTTACGTGTGCCGGTTTCTGCTATTGAAAGCTCATGTCCCACTTCCAAATTTTGAAAAAAACGTTTTGCGAAAATATTGAAAAATTTTGGGGGAAAGAAAGAAGGCCCGCTAAATAGAGGGACCCGGTAAATAGAGGCCCGGTAAATCGAGGGTTTACTGTACTGAGAAGTATGGATAACACCCCTGCCCAAATGGCTCTTTCATCTGCTATAGAATCTGAAAATTTATTTAAGGGTAGATAAGTGAGACCAAGAATGAACTTGTTATCTGTTTTAGAAGAGCATATAATTTTATATTCTTATAGAGTTCTTTAAATTCTATATGGGGAAAATATTTTTTACGAAATTATAAAAAATATCATATCTGTTATGCTACATTATCAAATATTGGATTTTAGAACGGGTGGTCTTGAGCAATCAGACTAACCAAGTTGCGTAGAAGAGAATTAATTTAACCTTATCATGAGCACATTATTACAACATTGCCTGAAATAACTTTCAAAATACAATTTTACCGTAAATTTCTATTCATAAATCAAACTTTTTGTCCATGTCGCGGCCATGACGCGCTAGGCATTTCTGGCCTTTCTATCTTTGATCTAAGCAAAGCCCTTTTTGTTGTAAGGCCCGGCAGCGCGCACCCTCCTGTCATTTTATTTCTATAAAGGGAATTTGCTTTTTATTCGCTTCGAATGACAAATGAGGGTTCGACAAAGTCAAACGAGTGGTTTGACGAAATCAATCCGTCTATCGACGAAATTATATCCGTCTACCGTTTTAACGAAACGATTATTATTATATATCCGTCTATCGCTTTGCGAGCCGGGCCGCGCGCGTGTCGGGTAACACCTCGGCAACAGGCAAGTGACTGTATTATACCGTTTATGCTCTAACCAAAGCCCTTTAGCGCGCGTCGCGCGCGCCACCAGAGGTAGCCGCCGGCGCGCGCGGCGGAAGCATCTGGTTATGTGAATACTTGTCTCACGTTACGTGACCCGGCGCGCGCCGGAGGCTGCCGCTTCGCGGCAGCAGGGCTATGCAACGTGTAGCAAGTGAATACCGTTCGCGTTTTAACAAAATGATTTTGTTTTGTGTTCTGCTTTGAGCTCCGAAAGTCTGGTAATGGGTATGAAGTATCATAGCGAAAATCTGGCATGGCGAAGAATTCCAATCATGCATTGCCTTGCGTTGCGGCAGCTTCGCTGCCGCTCCGCGCGCTTCGGATCGCGCGCGGGGGCTGCCGCTTAGCGTCAGCAGACAACCTTTGACAAATATTGCACGTAAGTGATCGAAGGAACAATAGAGAGTTACGCAATGCCCGATAAAAACCGCCTGGCGGCAAATAAATCCTGTCAAACAAGTGGTGCCAGTGCTTATGACATGTACTATAAGTGCATTCCAAAGAAAGTTCTTCATCAATTGTATTCCTTGCATCAACGGGCGATGCGCGTCTATTGACGAGATGATATCCGTCTAACCACTAACGTTCTAACGAAACCTCGCCAGGAGAGCAGCAAACTGCGAGCCGCGCGCGGGTCGGGTAACACCTCGACAACGCGTCTAGAATTTCTTCGCCAGGCCAGAAATGCGTGAGAGCGCGTGAATATGGCCGCGACAGTAGGTTATCAACCTACAATCCTTGCAATATTCAATATTAGAAATGTCACCTGAATCTGAAGCATTCTCAATTCTTCTTTGGGTTCTTCACAACCCTCTTCCTTTGTCTTCGAACAGTTCCATGTTTTTATCAATTTTGTTCAGCTTGACATCGTCATCAGTCATACCTCAAATTATTAATTTAATAGTAGTTGTAGAAAGTATCAATGCAAACTAAAAACCACAAATTGTAAATGCAAGTTCATGTAAGACAGAAACAGGGTAGAACCTGATGTATAATTAATCAGGAAGATAACAGAATTTGTAAAGTGTATAATAAACACAAGTTAAACAAGTTAAACAACTGAGTATGGTACAGAATGTATGGGGTGATGCCTGATAGTTGCATGGTAGCTATTGTTACTCCTATCCATAAAAGTGGGGAAGTTATTATCGCCATATATCCATTCTTCCAGTCCTGAGTAAAACAATTGAACGCTTTGTTAACTCTTAACTTAAACAGTGCCTTGATGATAAATTCTCCACAACCTCGGGCCTCACTGACCTCTAGTCTAGCCCGAGTGCTATGCCTTTTGGTGAATTAATCCATATTTTGTCACCTGACATCTAATACTTCCACTGGTGTAAGTCTATAACCACCCAGAAAATTGATAGTTGGTGGTCTGTGACGAACAGCGGCGAAACGATGCCCCCCAGCTCCGGCTACGCCAGGGGCGCCGTCATAAGGGGGCGCCAAATCGACATAAAAATATGGGACAATTTTGCAAGACTGCCTAACTAGCATAATCGCGTTTGGTTTTATAACTTTACTATTTATTTAGATTTTTCAGCCATATTTTCACAAATAGCTCCCAGTAAGCCATTATACCAGGGGCGCCACTTGGGGAACGATTTGTGAAAATATGGTCGAAAAATCTTAATAAATAGTGAAGTTATTAAACTAAACACGCAATTTTGCTAGTAACGTGCAGTTAATCTTGCAAAATTGTCCCACATTTTTACGAAGATTTGGCGCCCCATTATGACTGCGCCCCCTGGCGCAGCCGGCTGGGACTAATCTCGCTGGGACGCATCTAGCTGGGACTCATCTCACTGGGATGCATCTAGGTGGGGCGCATTTAGCTGGAAGGCATCTATCTAGCAGGCGTCTAGCTGGCAGGCATCTATCTGGAAGAAAACAAAAATGAATTAAAGTAAATAAAAATGAAATTATTTTTTACGGATCTTACCTTGAACAACATAGGATGTTTAAGTGGGACCCACTGCGCGCCGGCACACAAAAAGTGTGCTTATAAGGATCAATTTCAATATGCTGGCGCGCAACGGGTCCCATAAAACGTCCTATGTTGTTCACCATTACCAGAGAAATCCATTTGAGATAACAAACTGAAAATAATGGAGGGGAAATACCATGTATGATCATCACTTAGCTAGTTTACTATGTGTTGGTTAATGGGTACAGGGGTGCACTTGCTATACCCTTTCAAGCAAACCACAACAGCATCCTATTGACAATTTTTCTTTTGTTACACAAATGGAGAAATCTAAGAAAAGCTTCAATAATGAAACACAGATCAAGTTGAATAATCTTTCACAGAAATAGACAACCGGTTTCGAGATGTTACATAATGGAGAAAGAAATGAAAATACAGGGAGTTTATGTGATTAAGGCAAATTTTTTTAACTTAAGTGATATATATATTCAGTGAAGAAATAAACTTAAATATGAAATCAGTATACAAATTTATCAACTATATGGCATTTATCATACATCCACAAAAGCATAAATATATTTCACAGCAACTCAAGGATGGTGTGTAAAATAGGGACTTCTTCGTCAGTTTTATGATAAATAGGACTAATAGAGTTGTCATGTACATCTTGTAGCAAGTGAAAC
>JH153031.1:370505-394906 GCA_000226015.1 Mnemiopsis leidyi
ATATACCGTAGCCGGTAGTTTAATCAATGAATGTAATTGCCAGATCAGTTCTTCATTGTACAGCAGCGGGCACGCCTCCCGTCATTTTATTCTCTATTCGCTTCGAATGAGGGTCGGACAAAGTCAGACAAGTTCTTCAGCTGGCAGAAAATTTAATTGGGCAGGAGGCCATCTCCCCTAATAAGTAGCCAATATACAATCTGATCAGGGATCGTTTTATTTTTCTTCAAGTCCATTGATGTAAACATAATTCTGTTGACTTTGTCTGACTTTGTCCGACCCTGATCATTCTATGAGAATAAAATGACAGGAGGATGCACGCTGCCGTACAATGTTTACTATATGGGGTTTTCAAATAAAAAATATAAAACAAATTTTCCCGTCAATAACAAATGGTGGGCTACTAAAATACAAAGGGTACATAGCGAACTTTACCTGTATGAACATGGACCCTCGTAGAAATAAAAAATTACAAGTTAAAATGAAATCTATCCATTTGGTACTGGTTCATTTACTTATCAACAGTGATAATCTTATATATAATTGAACTTTTATCATATTTTATTTATCACTATCAGTATCTGCCCTCCTTTTGATTTTTGGCTCCTCCTCTTTTAGAAGCCTTTCTTTCCTCAATAGTTCGGTCAGAGCGCAACATTTTACTTTTCTTCAAAACCAGGTTCACTACATCCGAGCTTGAAGCTTCTCAATGTTACCTTCACTGGGCGACACTTCTCTGTTTGTTTAACCTCGATTCTACTTGAGGTTGCAATTGGCAGCTTTCCATCGATGTCCTGCAGAATTTGAGAAACTTTATCGTCTGTGTTTTCAAAAACATTCTATGCAACACCGTAGATTACACAATTTTTGCTCCTGTCTGTCTCGTCTGCAATTTTTCTTACAGCTGACTGAATCTGCCTTGGAGCCAGGGCAGTAGCACAGGAATTAGAAACGCTAGACGAATAACTCTGAATATCCTTCTAACCGGTTGCTTGAACAGAGCTAAGCTGTTCGTCACTTTTCTTTGTTCAGAAGATAGTAATCTTCCTCTGTTCAACGATTTTCTCCTGCATCAACATATCATGCCTGTCCAGAACAGAAACTCCCTTTTCTAACAGTGGACTAGCATGCATATACAACAAATCTGTCATAGTCTGCAGCTAATACGCAAGTTTGTTCCCTGTAATCTTGCTCTTCTTGACCAATGTTTCAGTCTCAATCTTTGCCATTGTCCTTCACCTACACCAATTTCTTCACATATTTGGCCCAAAACACTATCCATTGAGGCATTGTAGAAAACAAGGCTTTGTAGAAGCTAGACCAACTGACTGTACAGGAACCTAAAGCACCCAGGAACCTAAAGCACCCTAATGTAAATGCGCATCAATTGCACAACTTTTTTGGAAGGTATCAAATTTTTCCTGCAAAAAAAAATCCTGCAAATTTTCAGCATGAGTCAATGAGAAACGGCTGAGTTTTATTCATGCAATATGAATTTCCAAAAATTTCCAAATTCTCGAAAAATTTTCTTTTTGCTATCTTCAAAAATGCATCATCTTAGAATCAAAAATAAGTGGTGCAATTTATGCCTATTGGAGTGCTTTAGGTTACTGTACAGTCCGTTTGTCTAGCTCCCACAAACCCCTGTTTGCTAAAAAAATGTTCGTAATGTTAAATGAAAACTGAAACCACTTTTCTTGATCAATTTTGTATACTTTTAAGAAAAATAAAATTGAAGAGCAGGGGCAAGTGCAGTGTAACCGGCATGCTAAGTAACCCAGCCCTGACCCTAAGTCAAGTTAAAAGAGGTTCATATGGTTGCCTAGGAAAGATAGACCACAGAGAGAGCCACGTAGCGATCGGCAAGCTACTGATAGCCAGCAAAATACTCACGGCACTGATCGTCAATTGTTTCATATCCTGCTTCACAATCTTCCGCGATTTCCTCTGCCTCGACTTCTCCGTTTGAGCTAAGAGTTTGGACCTCTCTCTTCTTTCTCTTTCTTAGAGAAGCAACCGACAGCGTGAGAGTTTGATCAGTTGCTTCCTCTACCAGTTTACTTTTGACATCTTCTAGCTCCGCTGAAATGATATATTTGCCAATGGTAATAAGCACTATGAAATTGTTGAAAAGGGCAAGTCTGTAAAATAAGACTGCTCGTAAAAGCGCGAGCGGTTATGTGACTGTCTTTACTTTTGTCCTGCAATCAGTGTTATATCATTTTCAGGTTTCGCCCTTGATCTTAGGACGCTGTTAAGCCATGATTCGTGCCAATACATCTGCTACTAGTTTTGAGTGTATAATTGAAGTTCCAGCCTCCAATTGATGTTTCTCCAACTAATGTAACCCAACTGTTGTAGCTCCACTATTGTAGCTCAAACTAATGTAGCTCAAACTAATGTAGCTTTAACTTACTTGTATCTTTGCTTGACTCCTGCATCACGGCTAAACTCACTTCAATACTCGATCCCTCAGCTTTGCACGATACCTTCAATAATAAAATTCAAAGGTCAATAATCGGCAAAAATACGTAAAACTACAATTCAGTTCATCTCAAAAGAGCTGTTGTTATGCATGTTATGCTGTTGTTATGCATACCGGTACAAAATCTTTTTATTAGCGGTACTGCTAGGATCAGCTAACCTTGTCAACTGAGCAAGCACTGCCCTCTGAGGATTTGAAGCAGCTGTATGAGTTGTCAGACGAAGCAGTGAAATAGTCTCCGACACTGGTTTTCAGCTGACTGTCAGGCGGACATTCTGATGCATCAAATTTGATGGCAATCTGCAGTTTTGCTGAGGGAACTTTCAACTCTGCACAATTTGGAACTTTTCCGAACGGGTTTCTATCGGTTTGATGGGACCACTTATTTTTGTCCTCGTCGCAAGTGAAGTTAAACTTTGTGTTCAGCACGTCATTCAGCGAGAAGTACGTGTTCTCTGGACACGTGTACGTGCACGTGATTGGTGCTTCAGAAGTGCAATCCAGTGTTCCGAAACCCGGCCGTACTGCAATAGGTCGGCATGTGATCAACTTAGCGTTGGTCCGGTCACATTGCTCCTTTCCGTAGGCACCTCTGGCGCTGTAGGAGACTCCAGGACACGATTTGCAGCCCTGTTTTGACATGTACTCGCCTTCCTCGCATTGTTCTGCAAATGATGTTGTGACATACGGCTATTTATACAGTTCGATTCACAGCAAAGGAAAAATAAAACGCTAGAGTAGAAACAACTCAAAAATAATCAGCATTTAAAAGTTATACAAGCAGCTAATACCAATACTGCAACTGTACCCGGAATTAGTGTGGTAGTGGAAATAATGCTAAACTAGAAAATTATGTAATCTTCTTACCCATCACGTAACGAAGGCTGCCAGGTACTTTGTCGTTGCAGGTCATTCCAGACATGCTTAACATGTCTAAAGCTATCCTCACCATTTCAGAGAGTCTCCGATCAATTTGGTGGGTCCTCATGAGGGAGTAAACCTCGGGGAAACCAGCAGCAGGAGCGACCTTCTCCATCATCTGCATGAGGGAGCTGAAATCTCTCTTCAGGTATGTGTCCAACCTGGACGATTCACCACAATTAATTCAACGAATGGCAATAAGTTTTTTCAAGTGTCGATCTACAAGGTTTCTTTTAGATATTCCATCGAAAATTGCCATTAATTACAATCAAGCACGAAATGATTGGAAAGCAGAATCCTTTAAAGTTTAACTACCAGTTGAACGGACATCCCATTACTCGCATGACATAACCTCGCCCAGTTTTCAAGACGTTGTCCCACGAGGCCTCCATATAGTGATACACTTTTCCTCGGACCTTCAAACTCAGCTGATTTTTTCGGTTAAACTCCTGTCTGTTTACGTCCATTGGTATCTCACATGGGTTCGCTATTGTCTCTATTGCCTCCATACATACCTGGAGATATAGGTTTACATAATTACTTTGATGTGATTGGGAAATTCGGTATATTTCTCAAGAGCATGGACAGCCCCTGAAACTCTCGAATTCGAAGCCTCTTAAATTTCTTGATTAGCCAGGTCATGACCATAATCTGAACTGAAACTTATCCAACAAACATGAACACACAAGCTTAAAATATCCATTTCGCTCTTACCTCGCCACAGTGCACTCTGATAGGGTTCATTATGTGCTGGTCGAGCATCAGCAGCGGAACGCAAACCCAGGAGGAGGGGTTGCTCGTACAATCGTCTATACGATTCAGAACCTTCCGGAGCAGGTCACATTCAGGATAGACCATGTCCATGGTTTGCAGTATGTCGTTTTTAAGCCAGTACAAGACTTCCCCGTCTAAAGTGATTGGTATACAACATAAATATGGTATACAAAATAAATATGGTATACAAAATAAATATGGCATACAAAATAAATATGGCATACAAAATAGATATGGCATACAAAATAAATGTGAGGATACAATGGTATTCGATGCGATATGTTTTAAGTTTGAAAGATGATACAAAGTGTAGTAAGATGAATGTAGTAAGATGAAACGATCATAAGGCTAGATTTGACTTACAGTATTTCCCGAATTCCATTTGTAATGCTGGTACCATATCCTTCTCAAATTCTGGAATGTTCTTCATCATTTCGAAACGAGCCCCTTCTGCCTCATATATGAATCTATTTTCGAATTTAGTCACATTTATATCTCCTTCCATGACATCCTTCCATGCGTCGTTATCGATAGGAGCTGGTGTAAGGTAAAACCAACTCATAACTGAAGGTATGGCCCCCTGACTGTTATTGGCGGTGGGGCTGGCTAGAGGTGCGGCCGTCATATTGATCACGGCTGCGTTAGTACCTTCTGCCTCTCGTTTCGGTCTCATTAGCCCTGAAATATTTTTGTTCGGCTGATCGATTATCGATTTTTGCATTTCGGATGGAATAGTAAGAACGTTAAACCCCAAAGCTAAAGATTTCCACTGAATCTGTCTGCCTTTCCTAATCCATTATCATTTAACTAGATGCAAACTAGATAAATTCCTCTAAACCTTGCGTTATTCTAGAAAATTTCATGGTAAATGCTTAAAATCAACATAAGCACTCAAAATTACAAAAACTTACTTTTTCGTTCTTTGTCGATATCCGCGTAATCTTCATAACTGGATTCTTCGCCAGTCTGACCATAATCATCATATTTTTCATCGTTATCCATGTAACCTTCGTAACTGGTTTCTTCGCCAGTCTGACTATAATCATCATATTTTTCATCGTAATCCATGTAACCTACATAACTGGATTCTTCGCCAGTCTGACTATAATCATCATATTTTTCATCGTAATCCATGTAACCGTCATAACTGGATTGTTCGCCAGTCTGACCATAATCATCATATTTTCCACCGTAGTCTTCAAATTTGTGTTCGTCATGATAATTATCGTGATGTCCATCCTTATGATCGTCTCCATCGTCGCCGTAAAACCTAAAGACAACTTTTCCGTTGTCCACCATTTTCCTGGCCTCTCTTGGACACACGAAATTACGCTCCACAGCTCGATTCTCCATGACAGTCATGTACTTGGAGAACTCAACCGCGTATTTTCTGAGCCCTGACGTAACGAGCTTGTGATCAGCCCAATCGTCGTAGGCGAGATTCCAATAGAAATCAATCATTTCCGTCGGGATCGGGTCATTTTCAAACATCAGGTGGATGTACTGCTGGAGTGAGACTTTCGACAGCTTGTAAGCATTTTTCGAGTCATACTGTAGTATATAAGCAACGTCTTCCAATAGCTTGCTTGTCTTCTTGTTGTCCACGAAGAAATGCTCTATCATTCCATCAACAAACACCCTCATTTCATCCATAAAATCTTCCACCCCCAGGTCCTTAGCCATCTGAATTACGGGTGAAACAACTGAGCCAGCTTTATCCATCACTGCTTCTAGCACATCGCCAAACGAAGAGAACATAGTTGGCAGATCGTCTTTCATTGGTCTCAGAATTGCGTCAACAGCTGGATAAATCATTTCCTCGTAATATTTTCTTGCTATCTTGGAACTTAAGATATCTACAAACGTTGGTACCAAAAGGGCCTCAAAAGAAATGACGTCAAACACCCTGAAAAATTAATGGTTTTATCGTCGAAGATCGTAAATGATGATGAAATGAAATTAATGAAATAGTTAAATAAAGTTGTCGTCCAAATAATGAAAATATTTCTATAAATGTATTGCGAGACACTTTTTCTGATGATGCATTTGTACGATTCTGAAGTGTCAGATATTGTATTGCATTTCAATATGTCACATAAACTGCATTTCAATACCAAAGAGATAAATTCTTAAAATTTTTGAACAGAAATTACCCAGTTAGGTGGCACTCCATATCTGTTTTTGTTAGTCCTCCCTTGTTGTAGTCAGACCAAAATTCCATTGGATTGATGACTGAGTCTAATGCTGATTTAATAGTTTTGCTAGTCTTTTCTGTAAAAGCAGCGCTAGCCAAGTCCGAGAGCATCTTTTCAAATGTGCAAGATGTTATATCGTTCGAGAAAAACTTGGAAACCACTGAGCAAACCTGCAAATTTAAAAGTTTGAACATGGCAGTGTGTGAAGGATGGGACATTGGTAATATCAGTACATATATGAGTTATTTGTATCACGCTGCCAATACATACGAAAATGACTGTTCGGTTCTGGACTGTCATGGCACATGAAACCTGGGTTTAATTTTAATTTTTTAAACAACATTTAGAACGTGCAATTGCAATTTCTATTGTAGAAATGGCTGTAAAAGCTCTACCTTAGGAGACATATTTACGGGGTACGAAATTCGGGGATTTTCGGAAAAAATCCCCATATTTTCGTACTACCAAAATTTTGACCTCCACTTCAAAACCCCCCAAATTAATTTGTTTGTAATTGGCTCAAAAAGGGTTAAATTGAGGTGTATTCATCAAATTAGTTATTTTACATGGTCTGTGAGACAAGGAAGAACATTTCTCAGGTACATAGAAAGTTAATTAGTATTAAAATAACTAAGTAAAAATTACAGGATATTCAGTGCTTTATACATAAAAAAACGTGGGTCAGAAGCTCAGATAGAACTTCTAAAACAACGTTAAAAAATACAATATGTTAAGTGATGAGTCAGAGATAGTTTTTTCACAAAAATAATTTTTATAGGTATAAGAAATGCATAAGATTTTCCATCAAATGACTTGATCAGCTAAACATTGGGTTAAACAAATGGATCTTGCTCCGGAAATTCTAACATCTCAATCGCCTCTGTAATTGCTGATTTCCTAAATCCGTTTTTAATGATAGTTTTACCACGATCAGTTTGAAATTTGTCAAATATTTCTACAATCCATTTTGCATGTCTAACCTTTAAAGATTATCAAATTTAAAAAACTTTAGTTTGATTTTTCTAAAATAATTGAAGGTGAAAATGCGCCAATTTAATTCGGGGTACGAAATTTGGGGATTTTTAAAAAAATCCCCATTTCATTGTCCAACCATTAATTCGATCCCCAGATTTTTGATCCGCGTAAATATGTCTCGTAAGGTATTATATACAGCTTGTGTAGCCCCGAAAGGTAACACGAGCATTGTCTTACCTCAGGAATTTCTTTGCAAACGTCTTTCAATTCTGAATCAATGTTCGCCGCACCCATTCGAAGTTCGGAGATAGCAACGCAAATATCTGTTTCCTCGTCTACTGCATCTTCTACATCCGTGTAATTAGACTTATAGTTTTCAGTGTTATAAGCCTCATCATCTACTTCTCTTTTGATTATTTTCTTGTTTCTTTTCATCCCATGATGGAGTTTTTTTCGTTTTAGATTTGGAGTTGTAGCCTCAATATTCAAACAATCCATGACATCACCAAAGACTCCACATAGGTTTGGTTTGGATTTCGGACATTTATTGACATAGCCCAAAAGTTCACGGTAACCTAAGCATTTACCCTCCGATACATCGGTTGAGACATTATCGAATATGCTCACTGCGTAATCTTGCTCCTTGCACAAATCAACTGAAGACAAGAATTCTTGGATGTCTGAACTATTGCCTATGGCTTCGTTTGCGTATTTCATAAGGGTACACACAGCCGCTTTTGTTTGGTCGTCTCCACACTGCTCTTTTATTTGTGTCTCGAACAAGCCGAAGAATGTGCACGGCCTATCTATTAGTGCCAGCAAAAACTTTTTCACGCGACTCCATTCTTCGCACGGGTTCATCTTCCAGAGTTTAAATCCAAAGGTTTCCTTAAAACCTGATGCTAATTCTGAATTTGTTAACCATTCAACAACGTTTCTGAATACCTTGCAAGAAGTTGTCTCTGACTCACAAGAACCTGTCTTCTCAATGATGCTAAACATTTCGCATGGGGTTTTACCGATGTCATTAAAAAGGTCGCGAATGAATTCCGCCATCTTGCATGGATTTATGTCAGTAAAATAAATACCTAGATTGTCCGAAAACATAGCTCCAAGCCCGTCTTCATCATCTCCCAAAAACATAGTGAGAATCTCATCCATTATCTTACAGTATAGTGAACTTTTGGAACAATCTTTGAACTCTTTGAAGCTTTCTAAAATTGTACATGGTTTCTCAGCAACACTTTTGAAATGTTCGAGCGCTTTTTGTCCATCCTGACAGGGATCCAGGTTGAACAGTTCGAAATGAGTCAAGTCTTTAAAGAGTTCAGGCAGTCCACTGGAAGACACTGCTTCTGTCAGCTTGCACGCTAGTTTATTATTACTTTGGAATTTGCTTTTACTACAGCTCTCATTGTAAGATCCCAATGTTTTAAATGCCTTACACACGTCTTTTATATCATCGTAGAGAAATGATTCCAGCGCACTGGTTTCTTGACATAAGTCAACAGACCAGAAGTCTGAGGTGCCAAGCATTTCTTCTACCATTTCTGAAAATCCCTCATCCTTAACAACACTGTCAGCAATGTTGAACATTAGTTTTGCCATATCTGATCTCTTTGACATGAGATCTGTGTTCATGTTAGCCACCATTTTCTGGATCTCACAAGGACTTTTCATAACGATGATTCTTTCCAAAACATAAAACAGAAACTTTTTCTCCCGACAAATGTCCACGTTTTCACCAAGAAAATCTTCTACATCAGCCATGGTCTCGTTGAGGCTGCGGCACAGATCATCCTCCAAATCACAACTCTTCAGCTGCGCACGTAAACTGTTCATGAGATTGCAGGTGTTGTCGAGAAATTCTGCCGTGACATTTTTCATGAAGTAACCGGTCTCGCACCACTTCTCTTGGTTTCCATCCATGTAGTCCTGAACAAAACTTTCATGTAGGTGATGCAAGGCAAACCGACAAATGGGAGACTCGAGACCCTGACTCGTCTCGCAACTCTTAATCATCTTTCCAACATACTTGACCACTTTACAGGGCTCCTCCTCCACATTTGTCTCCACTTTCTCTATCTCCGTTGTGAGAAATTTTATGTTCGGTTTTGCTGAAAAGTATTGTTTCTAAACTAAGGGATCAGTAGTACGTGGGCATGTTTGATGATAATATCTAAAACTAAATACCAGCAATACTACCAGAAATGATTTTGATATTTAGTTGTACTTGTAATATGGTTGTCGCGGTGGTACCCGCCTCTTGCAGCTCAAAGTTGTCGTTTCTTTAGAACGGTAGACGGATATATTATATAATCTCGTCAATGAAATGGTGAAGCAAATAATAAAGTTTACCAGACATGCAGCGGGAATACATATTATTCCTTAGAGAAGACTGGGGAGGTAGAAATACCCGTTTATGTCGTTAATTATATGTTGACTGATGATCCAGGATGCCGAAACGATTTGCGTCACCTCATATATAGTCGGGACGCTACTATAGACATTGACGCTACTATAGACATTGACGCTACTATAGACATTGACGCTACTATAGACATTGACGCTACTATAGACATTGACGCTACTATAGACATTGACGCTATGGTAGGCTCCCTTTTGTATGTTGATAACTGTCGCGGTCTTCACACGCTGTAACGCATCTCAGGCCTGGCGACATTTCAGACACGCATCGCCCGTAAACCTCCCTCTAAGGTGCCATGGCCGTCTCTATCCTCAGCCTCTGGTGTGTGCAAATGCAATTCTTGCGAAACCCATGACATATAAACCCATGACATATATGGCCATATATAGCCAGTCCGATAGAAGTTACAAATATTTGTTGTAAGCAATCCTCTTCATTTAAACATCGAGTTACGTTTTTCAAGGAAACTGGAACAATTTGACGATTTAAAAGTGTTGGAGTAAAAAAACTTACGTTGAAAACACTGTTCTTTTTCTGTTGAACCAAAGAGTGACGTCATACCACTTTGGCAACCAGCACAACGTCTCTCAAAGGCTTTGTAGTAGCCCATTGGACATTGTTTGCATTCTCCTTCTTGTGACTTTGAATTTTTTCCATCGTTGACAAGAATGAAGTCATCCGGACACTGTTCACCTGAACCAATTGCATTGGTTAGCGCTAATAGTGTGTAAAAAACATTTAACACTGTTATGCAGATGTGAAATTTGACGGAAATAGCGTGGCAGGCGCAGGTCTTGGAGCTTTTATGAGTGAAAGATGATAAACTCATTTTAAAGCTTAAATATTGCATGGTCCGTTAATAATCCTAGCTTAGGTTAATAATCTTAGCTTAGGTTCACCTTCGTTGATTTTCGTGGTTTCAATCGGCCCATGTGCAAAAAATTGTTTTATTTTCTTGATTGCCCTCGGCATTTCGCCGATACGTTCATATCGGTCATTGTATTTGTATTCATCATCGTCGTCGTATTCTCGATAAGAATAAGATAGCTCACAACGGGGATATTCTGGAAAGTAGCCAGTGTCAGAGCAATTCACCCATCCACCAGAGGTTTGTAATGATTCAGGAAGTTTGCTGCCGTTATAACATTCGTATCTAGCTCTTTGGCCATCCAACTCAATACGCTTTCCTCCAGTAACATATTCGGGAAGATCGCAGTTTCTAGACACTTCTGTAGCGAAGTCCGGGGCGGTTGGATTAGGACTTGAAGGTGGACCTGATGTCGAACTTGAAGTTGAAGTTGGACTTGTAGTTGGACTTGAAGTTGAAGTCCCCTCTTGTTCAAAAATGAGGTTCCCAGGCAATTCCTCAGCATCAATTGTATCAACATTGATTAAAAGTAAAAGAGCCGTGGCCAGCATCTTTAAGTTTAACAGGTTTTTGCGTTTCATTTTTCTGATTGATCGAAGTTCCAAACTCGAGCACAGGGTCCCTGTTTAGTGATTAGCTTTGGCGATAATTAATTTGAAGTGATCGGTCGCACTTTATATTCTTGAAACTTATAACTGACATACACAACACTCAAATCTGAAATCAAGTATAATTGTACCCTGGCACATGGTATGACCTGTACGAAAAACACGCACGTGATGTGCTCCTTCATAAAATTAAGTGTAATTATGTTTTTTGTGTTCATGTTTATAGTAGGCGCGCGAACAGCCCTAATTCCGAGCCGCGCGGGCACGTGGCAAAACGTTCAACGTTGTCTGACCTGTTTATGGTTTAGTTGGTGCAAGGCGGTTTTTACCGGGCGCTGTGTGGCTCTCTAAGTGAACGATAGACGGATATAATCTCGTCAAGTAAGTTACTTGTCAACTTCAAGTTCAAGTAAGTTACTCGTCTAATAAGTACTCCTTCGCGGAAACAAGCCCTCTTTACGAGATTATACATTATATCCGTCTACCGTTCCAACTCCAAGGAAACGCCAGAGAGCAGCAAAGCTGCGAGTCGGGTAACACCACCAACCTCGACAAGACTTGTCTCAAAACCTACATATCGCTGCCAGACTACGCTGGTTATGGTCATGCTGATGTATCAAGAATGCCAGATTCGAGACTTCCAAAGTTCCCAATCCTACTCTAATCAAATTCAAACTGGAGGCCTTGCCCGAAATTTTGACTACGGAAAGACATCCAGAGGCAGACCTCGAAAGTGCTGGAGGTCCTGTGTATCGGAGGATGTGGCTAACTTTGAGTTTGCAGATGTCATAAAAATCGACTATGAGGAGACTTCTTCATGCAGCATGAACATTGTAATTGTATGTAACCAAAACTTGTCCATGTCGCGGTGATACTCGACTCTCGCAGCTCAAAGCTATCGTTTCGTTAGAACGGTGGACGAATCTCGTCAAACAAAAACTAAATTTCGAGATCAACAATTAAGTCGAACGCAAATTGCTGTTGATTAAGTTAATTGAAAACATGATACAAGTATTTAATAAAAATCAATTCAAGTCCATACTTCCAAATCGGCTTTCAAGCCACAACTTTGCGCTTCTTTAAATTCTGAGGATATAATATCTAATAGATATTATCTATTCGGGCAGTATGTATATTTACAAAAAGAAATATATTTCATTGTAATCTCATGTAGACGAGTTTATTCTTAACTGCCGAATATCAAATAACTACTAGATCAATGTAATTAAAAAGCTTCATCTACATAATGTATCTACACTCTACATTATTATCAATAGCATATTAGTTTAATTATTCATATTGGTCAACAATATCATAAATAATACGGTAAACCCTTGATTTACCGGGCCTCTCGGGGGAAAGGGTTGAGGCCAGGTAAAAAGAGGGGCCCGGTAAATGGAATGGAATTTGGCCAAAATAGGGCCTAATTTGGCCAAAAAATAGTAACTTAAGTTATTGATAGCTATATGTTAACGTCATCGTGATCAAATTTCTTGATAAAAGTACTCCTTGAGGGATTTAGAACAGTGAGATTGGATCCCAAGTTCTGAATTAAACCTTCAACGTGTGTATGGGCTGTCAGCTTGCTTGTTAAGGCTCTATCACGGTGTCACATAGCGAAGAGATACCATTACCAAAATGTCACGTGTGCCTGCTAATAAAAGCTCATATCCCATGGCCTTGTCCGACTCTTAATTGATCTACGTATCGTGCCATCGGCGTATGCGATCACGTCCTGCTGATACACGATCGTGTGCTAGACCGGTGTCGAGCATCTCGTGTATCATTATCAGGGCAGTATTATAGCATTATTATATTATGGTACAGCATGCTTTAATTGGGTACAGAAGGGGCCATATCATGTAACGACCCTAAGATAACAAGCTTTGACATGTGATACGCAAATAAAAGACGGGAAAAGACATTTTTTGTGTGAAAATATTGAAAAAATTTCGGGGGAAAGGAAGGAGGCCCGGTAAATAGAGGGACCCGGTAAATAGAGGGCCGGTAAATCGAGGGTTTACTGTATTGTTAAATTTTTGTAACGTTCGCGTCTAAAATTGTTGATAACAATGCGTAAATATTATCTTTACGTTTATCACTAATATCAATAATTGTAAAGCACTATGTACATTCAATTTGAATATATGATCACTGATAAAGGGGTCTCTTATACAAGCTACACTTATTAATAAATTACCAACACCAAAAGTTTAAAACTGCCAATCACAAAAAAACAGAAAGATCAGGATGTCAAGACTACACGGTAGTTTGACCACATCGTATAAATCGTTATTCTCTGTGGAGGTATTTACAGAACCCAGGAGCAGGAGCGAGATGATGAAGTCCGCGGACTTAGCTGAGCTTTGATGATTTCATCGTCATCAGGACTTAGCTCGGATTGACGGGCGAAATCGATGAACACGTCTTCAAGAGAGCATTGGGAGATGGAATAATCATCCACGATGTCTTCCTGAAATAATGGAAATTAGAAGAGTTTAAGTGTATCAGTATGAAGCTAAACATTGAGGTAGTATCTTAGTGAACTAAACTACATTGAGGTAGTATCTTAGTGAACTTAACCACAACAGGTTTAAACAGTTTTGTGGGACAAAAAAAGCAAATGACACTTATAGCACATGCAACACGTTTAGCATTGAACTTTTGGCTATCGAAACTGCAGATGCTAATTGCTTCCAAACAAGGATTTAAAACAGTCCAAACAGCAAACATTTCAAAAATATAAATAATGTGGCAAACTTAATGCTTATTAGCGGGAAACTTAAAAAAGAGTTATAACAACCACACAAATACAGGTGAAAGTGAACATCAGGAATTCACAGAAGATCGTTTTTGAGACTCTCCCCAAAAATGCACAAACTTCGGAACGAAGGTAAAAGTGCTAGTTTATGCAAAGCAGAGACATTAAACAGGCAACATTTAGTTACCATGATTTTGTCAGTTTATTGGATCCCTTGCAACCCGCACAAAAACAGTGTCGAGCGAACATTGGGACACGGAATAGTCTTCAATCATCCCCTCCTTAAACAATTAAAATTTTATTGTTATAAAATTGTGAAAAGTCTGTTATAGAAGAAAAAGCTAATTAGTAAAAGAGAACGTTAAATCAATAACTACCTGTCTTAGGCGAGAAAGAACGGCGAAGATAGGGGCGAGTTTTGAATCTTGGGGGATGGCGTAAATCACCATGTTGTGATGATGTTCTAGGAGGGTCTGTGATGAGGTGAGCTCGTCCTCTAGCCTGGACATGAGAAGTCCCACGTTACCCGTCTTGATGGTGGCTGTGTATCCGCTACCGTATCTGGTAGGGATGATTTAGAAATAAGGTTTCTTCGCAGTGGGGGCTGGGGGTTTTCTGGGATTCAATAAAGATTGAAATTCAAATTAAGAAGTTATTTCAGTTACCCTAAATAAAACAAAGTCCAATCTAGAAGCACAAAATAAACTTACTTCTGCTTAAGGTATTGTGGAGATCCGACACACTGTAGCCGACCTTTACACATTATACCGATTCTGTCGCACAACACCTAAAATATACAGATATAAGAAATTATAAATTTAAGAAAATCAAATTCGTAATAAATTTGCAGTTCTCTATGTTACATGAACTTGGAAAGTCATGTTTAAAGTTAAGTTCCCTAATACTGGAGCATCATTCGTGTTTCCGATATCAGTGTAAGACCGAACTCTCCCAGACAAACTCAGTATCTTAATAGAAACCACACCAACGTATCTAACCTCACACTCCCCCATGCTGTGGCTAGTCAGAAGTATGCTGGTTCCAGCTCGCTTAGCCGCCCTTATCACCTCCCAAAGTTGCCGCCTCGCTCCGGGGTCCATTCCTGCTGTAGGCTCGTCCTGAAGGGCGAATGTTGTTAACCACAATAATATTTAACGCAGATCCTTCGAACCACGGAAAGTTGCACGCGAGGGAATGCAAATGCAACGCTTTTGGCTTTGACCCATATAATAACCTGAACCATCGTTTCAGGATTCCCAGATTTGAGTGTGCATGTTGATGTAACAGGCACAATGAGAGTTTCCCCGTAATTCGCCCATGCGTAATCCCTGCTACTTAACGAGGAGTTTGCACACGGTCTATGAGTATGACCGGAGGAGCGCGAAAAAAGGTGATCAGGAGACAAATAGTAATACTCTTAAAAAATCCAGCTGACATAGATTGACCACTAAAAATGAAGGTAGGACCAATCAATTTCGAGAGATGAGGTTTACAATATTTGAAAATTTGCGACACCTCCTTAACAATATCCAGTACCCTTGGCCTTCCCTATTGATCGTATTACCGAAACTCGAAAGCGTCGCGCACTGCGAAGTATTATTGCTGAATCAAAACATTGCTGAATCCATGTATGAATCACGCTTTAAGTAACTTTGCGGAAGAATATACTTCGGTATGAAGCGTAGGCATGGCAACAAAGCGTTACAGTGGAGACTCCACTGTCAAAGAATCTACCAGCCGACAGTGTCGGCCCGACACATCCACCACGAAGTCCAATCACTTTAAACCGTTTACTTTACCAAGATAGCAAGCGAAGGTCCATTGACTGTTTCGCAGTTTGATTTGTATATGATTACGTGAACGGTGAGAACGTGCTTAAAGGAATGATGCTTACAATCGCTGTGAACATTTTAGGCTCTATACTTTTGGGTTGTGACTTTTTAATCAGCTAATCATGTGAAACGTGCATCATATCTATCATCATATTTATCATCATATCTATTGAGCTAGCTAGCTAGCGCGCGCGCTATTGCTAGATTTTTGAGCGCCCAACACGCTAAGGAAATTGCGTTAGGCGCTCGCGTGTTACAACTAATACAATAGCTACGAATACACGCAATTACAGGCGGCGCGGCACGCATCGTTAGCTCTATTAACATTAGCTCTATTAACATTAAGTAAACAGCTATAAAGAGATATGAACCTACCAGGAGTAACACTTCAGGACTTCCAACCAGCGCTATAGCCGCAGAAAGTTTCCGCCGGTTTCCTCCACTGTACTTGTAGCACTGCATGTCACTGTACTGCAAAGTTCATGATTCGCTAAAGTATTGAAACAGGGCTATCTGATAATCTGATATGGCAGAAAGGCTTAAGTTATTGTTGATCTCATGGGATCGTAAGCTAGCTAGATAAATGAGAAGCTACCTTTTGAATGCCAAGTTGTTTTATGTAGTTCTCCGTGGAGCGTTCAGGGCTTTTCACGCCATGCAAAGACGCAAACAATGTTAACATTTCTCGACCAGTTAACCTAGGGTAAACGATGTTAACATTTCTCGACCAGTTAACCTGAGGTTAACAACATTTAATCGACCAGCTAACTTGAACTTAGAAGCAACAATGTTATCATTCTTCCACTTGTTTTGTCAAGAAATTCATCGTCGGTAACGTAATGACATTCACGAAAGCCAAACTAACGAGTTAATAAGAGCATCAAACTGAGGACAATATCCCAACAACTGTTGCACTTTATGTAGATTCGTCACGACGCTGTATCCGCCGACGGAGGCGTCGCCGGCGGTAACGCTCAGTGCGCCAGTCAACATGTTGAAAGTACTCGTCTTTCCCGCACCGTTAATACCAAGCAATCCAAAACATTCACCCTGTGAGATTCGTAATGGGTAATTAGGTAGATAAGTGTGTTTAATAATTCGATAGATCAGTTGAAAATATCATGACGTTTTCCTAGAGCATGTAATTAGCCTCATTTTCAGTGATAAGTAGCTAAGTCAGAGGTTGATAAAGAATTTATATATTATTGTCTACATAGCTTCAAGTGATACTCACCCTCTTTACACCGAAGCTCATATTCTTAACAGCAACATTAGAATATTTGCCAGTAGGTCGACCGTTAAAAAAGTCAAGGAGGTACTGCAGTGAATATGTTTTGTATCTTTTAGTTAATCCTGAAATAGTAGCATGATCATGTAAATAAAGATAACAAAAATTACTCTGATCAGCAATTTGCTTCAAACTGCAAATGTGCTTAAACAGTTGTGCCTAAAGTCTGGTCAAACCTTCAACAATTGGAATTTGGAGAACCCAGCTAATTTACCTTTAACGTTGAGAATTTGGAGAACCCAGCAAATCTACCTTTAACGTCGAGAATTTGGAGAACCCAGAAAATGTACCTTTAACGTTGAGAATGTCATCTGTAGCTTTATTTGCTCTCGTCTGTTCGAGTTTAACATCTTCATTACCACAGAAATCATCTGTTTCTAATGTCCGTATAACTTTCCGCTTCCTTAGCGAGTACCTGAACGTTAAAACATGGCTTACAACTTAGATATAAATAAAGTAATCAGAGGCGGGGGAGGGCAAGTTGTTATACTGTACATCATCATCATAAGCTAGAAACATTCATCCAGGTGTGATAAATCGAGCACTTCTGTGAGACACTTGGACTTGTTGGTCGTGACACACTCGTAGGCAGACTCCCTGAACGAGCATTTAATAAAACCATCCCAGACGAGGTGACCGTGACAGTCAGCACACCGGCCCCCATTTAGGTCACATAACGACCTAAATCTCATTTCCGACAGTTAGAGGGCACATTTAGACCCATTATTCTTGTCCCTGACCGCTGACCTTGGGGATACAAAATTGGGTGCCAGCAGTTGATGAGGAACATGTTCTAGAACGGTGATCCAGCCTACATTGGGCCGCCGTTACTCTGTCAATAGTTTTTAATGTTGTCATGGTTATCATCCGCTTAGTTTACTTGGTTACTTTGTCATTGTTTCACAGTTGTACCGGTAGTTCACAATGCTGGCAAAAAGGACGATCTGTTACTCAGGTGGATAGAGAGATCTTGGAAGCAGATACGATAGAGCACTGTGATAGGGCAGTAAGATTAATCGCGGCCAAGGATCAGAGTATTAAGTCTGTTGCTTTTGAAACCAATGGCAACGCTAAAGAGGGATTTTGCAAGATGTCCACGACAAAAAATTCGCATGAAATGGATTCAGCATACTTCGCATTGTTGAAATGTCTGGATCCCATCTTGCAAGGTACGTGGAATTAGTTGATAAGCTAGCATGCTCACAACATCCTCTCTTAAGTTAGGTTTTGATGTTTTCACATAACATTTAAAAAGAAGTTCAATATTCCACAACTTCAAACACGCAATTCAAGATATATATACACGCTATTAAACTACAATCTTATTTTGTCATACTTCAAGAGAAGTCTTTTCCAAAATATACTAAGAACAAAGCATAGCTGGTTGAGCACAATCATACTATAACCAAGATATCAAGAGTAAAAGAACCTACTTCTCAATCCCTATAGTAACCAGGAGCTATACTTTAACTAAGATATCAAGTTTAGGGAGACTTACTTCTCAATCCCTATACTAACCAGCAGCTATACTTTAACTAAGATATCAAGTTTAGGGAGACTTACTTCTCAATCCCTATACTAACCAGAAGCTATACTTTAACTAAGATATCAAGTTTAGGGAGACTTACTTCTCAATCCCTATAGTAACCAGCAGCCAGAAAGCGGCAGTAAGGGGCAGAACACAGATATATCTCCCCAGACAGTCCCAACCCCAGGCGTTTTGCACTAACTTCCCTGAAACACAGACATCACTTGTTCAAGTTGTCATGGTAACGCAACCACAAATCTTTAGATCACAGATTTCTTATTTAGTCATTATTCAAACCTATCTTAAAATTTAAGATTGAGCATGTCCTTCAAATACGTGCTTAAATGGTGGAAATATTTTGTAATAAATTTTAAACCAACCCTAGCTTAAGTTGGACTAACCATTGGCTTTAATCCCCATAGATTCGAAGATGACCTGCATGACATACTTGTATGTAAGATCAACAAATCCCTTTCCAAGGCAGTATGGTGGAAATACCAGGAATGCCACGTCCAGCACATTTGCATACTGAGAAATACCATCGTTACTTTCATCCGGCAAAATACTTTAAACTTTTTAAAGCAAAATTCCAAGAAAATATGAAAACAAAGTGTCGAGAATATTCCTACCATGGTCAAGGTAGGATCTTCTGGGAACCGCTCTAAAGTGAACACCGAGTAACTTGTGGTTACAGCGACGAACAAGTTTGAACACAGCAACGTTACGTACGCCGCCGAGGGAATCCTGACGGTTATTGACAATAATTAATTACTATAAGTGGTTCGGTAGCATTTCAAACAAGTCAGGTGCATCGAATCACAAGAGTAAGTTTATAGTGTTAAAATCGTGCAAGTCAACGGAATAACCGAATTCCTAAAAATATCGCTGAACGTATTATATGTCTATCTACCATTATCTACTTGATGTTCAATTCCCTGGAGAGAACTAGAAGTGGCGAGGATGCAAATTTTAATAACTGTTAATAACAAGTCGGTCTAAAACAGTGGCAACCTCAAACTGTAAAACATAATGGTATCAAATACAGCAAGAATTGTTGAAACTTTACTTGAAAATGAAGGAGGCAGGATAAAACATGGGCGTGGCAGCTAAACCGTACAGAATTATCAGAACTATAACCGCCCCGATCTCCTGAAAAATCAACGTTTTTATTTTGTGAACAAAATCCAAAAACTTTCTCCTCGTGAATCAGTCACACTCTGCTAACATAGTCAGCTTCATTATTTCTATCATGTTTCTACATGTAATGTTTCTAAGTCTAGTAGCTTAGTTATTGAATAAAAAACTTCATTTGTTGTGTAAAAGAACTGCAAATGAGATGAATAACGCAAACATTTATGAAGGCTTCCTGTTGGAAAGCGTAGAAGACGATAACCGAGACGAAAGTGGGGAGTAGGAAATTGAACATGTCCCAAACGTAGTTACTTATCCAGTATACCTCCGCTCCTACGCCTGGGTTGTAGGAAGTTTTGTTAAATTGTGGGAAGTGTTGTTAAATTGTGGGGAGTGTTGTTAACTGTTAAGTTGTGGAAAGTGTTGTGAAGTTGTAGAAAATGTTGTTAAGTTGTGGAAAGTGTTGTTCAGTTGTAGGAAATGTTCTTAAGTTGTGGAAAGTGTTGTTAAGTTGTAGGAAATGTTGTTAAGTTGTGGAAAGTGTTGTTAAGTTGTGGAAAGTGTTGTTAAGTTGTGGAGAGTGTTGTAAAGTTGAGGAAAGTGTTGTTAAGTTGTGGAAAGTGTTGTTAAGTTGTAGGAAATGTTGTTAAGTTGTGGAAAGTGTTGTTAAGTTGTGGAAAGTGTTGTTAAGTTGTGGAGAGTGTTGTAAAGTTGAGGAAAGTGTTGTTAAGTTGTGGGTATTATTGTTAAGTTGTGGGAACCGTCGTTAAGTTGTGGGAACCGTCGTTAAGTTGTAGGAAGTGTTGTTAACTTGTAGGAAGTTCCGTTAAATTGAGGGAAGTGATGTTAAGACTCAAAGAGTAATAGATAAAAAGTTTAAAAATGCTGGTAAAGATTTTTAAATCATTTGGATATTAAGAGTGCCAAATGCGCAGCCATTTAAAATTTCAGAAAGCATAGCATCAATAACACGAGATCAAATAAAATTTAAAACGTTCCTACATACCGGCACAAAACTGTAGATGTTTAGCGTTAGTGCTCCGTTCAGCGACCAAGTACACGACAAAACTGGTCGGTACGAAACTGAGTCCGACAATGATGAAGATGCTGATAACAATCGGGACTCCTTGTTGGATGTACTCGTGACTCGTCTTCACTGCTGTGTTATTCATCGCCTGTACAGGCAAGGAGATTGAATCATGTGAATATGAACGTTTCAGGGGAAATGAGTATTAAGCTCAATTTTCAAGGATGTAAGCTATTTTTATATGAAAAGTTTTTCTGAAAATACCTACACTGATCATGTACACAAATTAACCTGAGCGGCAACGGAGATGTGATGTTTCGAACCGGCGTGTTTCAGTTGCAAGTTGTTCATGGCGTTTATAGCAGTAGGCATAGCATGATAACCTTTGTTGAGATACCACGTCTTTGCTGGAAGAGACAGCAGTTTTATTGGCAAATATTTGCGAACTATTGAAATAAATCGGGGCTCGGGTGCATTTTTGATAACCGTTGGATCGTATTCCACGATTAAGCTATTTCAGTTTCTGACTTTCTAACCTTTACGACAACGATTTTACCCTAATTCCAGACGTAACCTTAGTGTACAAGGTGTTGTTTAACCACGTCAGAATTCTAGAGTCTAGGTGTCTGGTGTAAGTTCTCTATTAGAGCACTAAAACATCTGTCTACACTTAGAATCCACTAGTAGTGAGCCTCTGGCTACCAATTTGCACGTGCAATTAGAGAGCACGTGCGGCCTACATTAATATAGGACATTGTTAGAGGTAAGGGAAATAGCAGAATAATAATAGAAGAGCGAACACGAGACACAGACTTAACAGTAAGGACCGGGAATGATTTGTTAAGAGGCCTTTGTCAGGACTATATTGAGGTAAGGTGAGACTATTGTTTTGGTTATTCTGATAATCATACTTTATAGTCTTGTAGGGTTAGTGGTTATTCAGATAATCATACTTTATAGTCTTGTAGGGTTAGTGGTTATTCAGATAATCATACTTTATAGTCTTGTAGGGTTAGAGGTTATTCAGATAATCATACTTTATAGTCTTGTAGGGTTAGTGGTTATTCAGATAATCATACTTTATAGTCTTGTAGGGTTAGTGGTTATTCAGATAATCATACTTTATAGTCTTGTAGGGTTAGTGGTTATTAGTTACGCAATGAACAGTCGTGTCACTAGGACATACAGTCTATCTTTAAACTATTACTCCAGCATCAATAATCAATATTACGATAGCATCAATGCAATAATCTAGGTTTCAGTTCTTGACGGGAAAAGTGAAATTGAAAAAAGTAAAAGTTTTATTCTCAACTAAATTCTAGTTAGCTATAACTGATAAAACTCTCGCACTCTACCGGGCAGTGCAAACACCGAATATTTCAGTATTACATTAGACTTACTTAGCACCTCGAAACTATCAAGATAACTGTCAGTGTTTCACATAAAATCACTACTAAAACTCAGAGAGATATTCTAACAAACCTATATTGCGTTTGGCGGAGTAGCCAGACTGATATTCTGGAATTATGTCAGATCTGACGTCATCAAATGTCATTGCAGCGTACCTGTGTTACCAAATTTAGATCATGCATATAGCAGGGGCGTTCAAGTAGTAGCAAATAGCAGTTCGCATCTTACTACTGTATTTAGTAAATTCGCGAGCCATTTCTTCCCGGAGTACCGTATGATGATGAAATACGACGAAAAATAATTTAGCACGCATACCTGGCAAGTTTATAGTCTGGTTGTGTGAGGAGAAGGTAATTCGTCATATTGTTGCCCGTAATATTGGTCAGTATATCTCCGGATAGAGTTTCAAATCCTCCAGACGGGAACGGATCTTTTCCTGCCCAACTCTCGATCTTAAACGGGATTCATGTTAGCTAATTAGTGAAACCACCGATTGCTGAAATCTAAATAAAATATCTTTCTAGTAATTATGCTATTTTGTGACCGACAGATTATCTGGGATAAAACTAACAACGAACTTCTCATCGATACAAGTTGCGTCTGAAATTAAACATAGCCTAACTTTGCAAGCATTCAACTTGTATGTGTTTTAGGGGTACAGAAAGAGGGAACGTTATAATAGAATTGTTTATATCACGTGACAAATTTGCTCGGTACTGATAAGCCGTATCTAAACAATACCGTCCACAGATATTTTGCTCATTTTACTAATTCTATCTGAACAAACGAATCCAAGCTGTGGGTTCAAGCCGTTGTCAATGCTATAGCCCGGTTTGTATGATAAATGAGATTTATTTGCGTGTAAATTTAAATTAGATAAAAGTGTTGGTTACGTAGCAATATGGTGTAATCAGATAGAAAATTAGATAGATAATGTACTGAACGTAACTCCGCGGCTTACATCGCGGAGTGTACACGTTTTACTTCCTACCGGATTAGTTCGGGGCGGCAGGAAAATCAGCTACAAGCGAGTAAAGGATATCTCACATAGCCGACATAGGTATAGCAGATACAACTTTGTAGTTTAGAGCGGTAAAACATAGGTGCAAGAATCAAGATGATGCATGAGAAAGTCGCTTAGAAGAGTCAGCAGGGAACGCCAATTGTCTAAAAAGTTAAATAGGTATCTAATGTGACAACAAAACCCAACTACTTAGTCAAGTACTTACAGTATATTTGACATCACATGCAGGAAACTGAGGCACAAAGTTTCTGGTGGCGACCCACTTTCCATAACCGTTATCGTGACTCAGTATGGAGGGATAAGTCTCGGAACTCTCGAAGGGAACTTCCCGAGGGACAGCTGGGATGTCCCTGAGGAACTCGTCCCCGTAAGTTACACCGTACTCGCGTAGAAGTGACGTGTTGAAGGGGGTCACCTGCAAGAGGGACTTTCAGACACATTTCAGGGTTTCAGACTGGCTGTAATCATTTGTATCGATAGTTAAGATTTAATCTTGTAATCAATAGAAGTGCAACTTGCAAGGACTTGATTTAAATTCGTAATTGCATCAAGAAGTAGCACACTGTAAATTAGAACAATATGTAAAATTAGAACAATGTGCTAATGATTATTTCAGACATTTTGATGTGTCAAACAACAAAATCTACAAACATTTGTATCAGGAGTCCTCATCTCGAATGGTATGTAGTTAGGACTCTGGAACATGGAGAAGGAGAGGTGCCGGGGCTGGTAGTTAGAGTTCATGGGTACTGCCACGTTTATAGCCATCGCAGCTGCTATAAACAGTGCTGGTAGTATTACCTGGACAGTTCATACTATTTACTAATACAGTTCATAATATTTACTATTATAGTTTATACTATTTACTAATACAGTTCATTCTATTTACTAATATAGTTCATACTATTTACCAATACAGTTCATACTATTCACAAATATATAACAACTTTCACTGTTTTCAAAATCTTTTCACATCCTGCAATCAAGGATGCAGTTAGCATAGCTTAATGTACGTATACTGTACTGTACTGTACTGCACTGTACTGTACTATACTGTACTGACTACTGTACTGTACTGTACTGTACTGTACTGTACTGTACTGTACTGTACTGTACTGTACTGTACTGTACTGTACTGTACTGTAC
>JH153031.1:395413-419606 GCA_000226015.1 Mnemiopsis leidyi
GTACTGTACTGTACTGTACTGTACTGTACTGTACTGTACTGTACTGTACTGTACTGTACTGTACTGTACTGTACTGTACTGTACTGTCTGTACTGTACTGTACTGTACTGTACTGTACTGTACTGTACTGTACTGTACTGTACTATACTGTACTGACTACTGTACTGTACTGTACTGTACTGTACTGTACTGTACTGTACTGTACTGTACTGTACTGTACTGTACTGTACTGTACTGTACTGTACTGTACTGCACTGTACTGTAACCGAGTTACCTACTTGGGCAAACACCCCTTTCTTGTCCCTCTTGCCATGATGCCACCGTTTAATAAATAGAGCAACAAACTGCTGCCAGTAGAGTCTGTAGCCAGTATTGTAGCCAGTGTCGTCACTGCCAGTCACTAGAGGTGACTTTGAACTACGTACAGTCGGCATCTGGACAGATATGTAGTTAGAGTGGGAATATAGTGGATCACAACTGATAGTACATCCTCTATAACTGATAGTCATCTATTCAGTCATTTAGTTCAGTCAAGATGGATAAAATTTAAGCTTTGGACGTTACCATGCTGGATAACACGTAAAAGCTTTGAACGTTACCATGCTGGATAACACGTAAAAGCTTTGAACTTTACCAGCTGACGGTGTTTCGCCGTTCACAACACGGGAAATGATGAAATTTTAGGAAATTGAATGAAATGATTGATCTGATGACGACGTCACCTGTCTATATGAGAAATCACTAGGAGTAGTCGCTTCATCAGTGTCTGTTATGGTGACAGCCGTGTCATCACTGTCAGCCAATGTGGTGTATTGGATTTTACCGACATTCTTATCATTCTTAGGACAGCTCTGACATGCAAATCAATGATAAACACAATGATCAAGAAATCATTTGGTACATGATATATTGAATTATCTTGATAGTTCAAGTGCACTTGAATTATTAAGTCAAGAGAGACTTTTCAGCGTCTTATGATATTCGTCAACTAAAATTTCATCAAAAATCAACTTAACAGCATGGTGAAATAAATTCCCACAAATTCTGTAGCTCCAGCTAAACTGAATACATGCAAGATGTTAACGACGTACTGAACATTGTACAGTTAACACAATAACTTACTTTATTAAGACTCAGAGAGCTGGCTGATGTATCCTCAAATATAGTGTCCAACCCTCCGTTTCGAGGTGCTTCACCTCCGTTTGCAGGACTATCTTTACTTCTGTCGTCCCTACCACCGTTACTAGATCGCCATTGGTCGAGGTGGGAGTTGGAGGAGAGTTTCAGGAACACTTCTTCCATGGAGGGAGCACTTATACCGTAGCTGGGCGGAGAAAGGGTGAGTAGGTGGGTGGAGAAAGGGTGAGTAGGTGGGTGGAGAAAGGGTGAGTAGGTGGGTGGAGAAAGGGTGAGTAGGTGGGTGAAGAAAAGGTGAGTAGGTGAGTGCCGGGTGGTGAAATGGTGAAGTGGATTGAAGACTTTGAAGAATGTCAAAGGATAGTAAAGTGAAATAACGTTTTCAGATTGAACTTTGGAAAGTTCCGTCAAGTCTAGTCTTAAATAGAATCCTAGAGAAAATGGATACCTTGTGATTTCATTTGCTTTCTTCATTTCATCCAGACATATACACAACTTCTCAAACAGATCCATGTCAGACGCCTCCAGTTCCATCACAATCTGAGTGGTACTGGAACTTCTGACGTAGACCGAAGTGAATATGTCTTCTACAACCTTCTGTATAGTGTCCGGCGTGGTTCCCAGCTGAGATGAGGCTTAGTTTATACCTACTTGGTAATTTGCGAAATCTCAGAAACTTGAGTTGAAAATCGTTAGATGGGAGAATATGTGAGTGTGTGGACATTTCTAAGTTCCATCTGATAATAAAACGAGCAAAACCTCAGACAATCATTAATTCATCGCTATTAAAACAAATAATTATTGGTTATACTACCACACCAACCCACGAAACCTACATTGATTTCGACAGTCAGGAAGTAAGTTCCTCCACTGAGCCGCTTCAAGAAGAGACTGCTCCCGCAGCAGACCAAGTTACCCTGACTCAGTATGGCTATACGGTCTCCCAGCACGTCTGCTTCCTCCATGTGGTGAGTACTGAAGGTTAATTTAAGTGTGGCGACAAGTTTCCAGCTGTAAATAACAACTCAACTGAATCGACTTGTTCGGCTATACCAGCTGGTTTGGTTTTTGGCAGGTAACGCGATTGACAAGGAATAGGAAATGTGACAAGTTTGTGGTTAAATTTTTGTCCCGTAGTTTCAACCTGATGACCTTGAGCCTTGGAGCTTGACTAGTTGAGCTTGTAAGGGCGGGCACAAAACCGACTTGGTTTTAAACCTGCTCAACTGAAAATGCTAAATGCAATTTCAAGATTCGCTGTTTTGTTCAGTTCTATAGAACCAAACTGACGAGCTTTTTACCAGTCCACAAGATAAAACATCTAACCTGACAATTGAGATGTAGTCATTACAATCCTACCTAAGAAGTATGGTTCTGTCTCTCTTGTTCTTGACAATCATGTCCCAAATATCGCGCCTAGCTTTAGGATCCACCCCGGCAGTCGGCTCGTCAAGGATCAACGTCTTAGTGCTGCCTAGAAAGGCTATAGCTACGGATAGTTTCCTCTTCATCCCTCCGGAGAGAGTCTTGGAGATGCAGTCTCTTTTTTCCAGGGGTAGATCCACCTCGCGGATAAACTGCTCCATTTCTCGATTTATCTGAGCGTAAGGGTATCGTCAACTATATTGACCAGTCATGATCATTGAGCTACACATAACATTTAGGATACATAGCAAGAATACATAAATCCATGTTTTATACATAAATTTTGTGTTAAATTAGACATTTTGATTTGAGCTAGAAACAAAATAGGAACTGGGAACATACTTTGTGATACTCCATTCCTCGCAGTTGACCGTAGAAAAGCAGGTGTTCAGCTATGGTGAGCTCCTCCCATAAGACGTTGTGTTGAGGACACACCCCCAGTGTGTCTCTACTGTCTAGCACTTCCTGTTTTAGTGGGGACGTTTATTTTCGTTCTTACTGCAATTCACATTTCACGTGTCAGCTGGTCAAGTGACCCCGTCAACAGGCTCCGGCTGCATATCATGCTGCGCTCTCTCTTTTTGCGAGCCAACAACCTATAATAGCTATTAGCTATTTCAGAGAGGCCTATAACAACACATGTCTAGTTTTCATACTATGGATATATTAAGAATATGAGACCAAGTTTTTCGGTCTCTATAAGTCTAAATATTTATAGAGGCCGAGAAATTCAGTCTTGAACATTTGGTAGGTCTGCCTGACGTAAGATTTAAATTTTTACACTGATTAAGTGATAATTCGCGTTACACTCCTTTGTTTATAAATGTGAGTCCACAATAAATTTATAACTTCTCTACCTCATATTTTACACTCTGACTGACAATCCGATTACCCCCCACTATCTGGTCGATCCAACAACACACACAACGCCACAACCTCTGTACCCAACAAATTTGTGCACTTTCAGACGGTCGCTCAGCTTGCCTCTCTACGTCTACAGTTATTAGTGTGTCTGTCAGAATGTCTGTTTGTGGGTCTGTAAGCAGGCCTGTGCTGGTTGTTTTCTGGCCATCACTCAGAATGTTTATTGGTTTAATGCTTGAAGAGTTATCGCTAAGACCATGTCCGCTGTTAGGATCGTATACTGATGTGTTTGTGTTAACTTCTGTGTCGCTGTCTGTTTGAGGGGTTGTCTGTTGAGACCCCTGATTTACCTCTGAAGTGTATCTGATGTTGTAGTGTCCCGATGTAGGAGCTATCATGCCAGTGAGGATGGACATTGTCGTTGTTTTTCCTGCTCCGTTGTGTCCCAGAAGTGCAGTGACTTGCCCTGGCGGAGAAAGCTTTTAGAAAGCGTAGACAATAACAGATCTAGAAATTTAAACAAGTGCTATGTGTCCGCAGTAAAAATCCACAATTTGACGGACAATCTACAATCTCCTGATTTCTCTACGTTACAAACCTTGGTAAAGCTTGAGAGAGAGATTACGGAGCGCATATGGGTTGTGTTTTCCTCCGTAATGTTTGCTCAGAGCAACCATCTCCACACCTGGAATCAGGTGTTTCCCGACCGGCTCTATCTCCGTTCCTCCTAACTCAATGTCCTCCTGGAAAGTGGGGTGAAATTTACATGATCTATATTAAGTGATAAGTTAACTCGTGATTACTCGGTGATTACTCGGTGATTACTCGGTAATCATGGAGTTTAGTCACTCAAATTTAACGGATTCGTAGCAGTGAAACATGTTGGGTACAATTTTGTTGGCATCTCATGCGGTTCAATGTTCATGTGGGAGTGTGTTGATAGTTGATATTTCGTTCTGTTATTTTCGGTCTGTTGATTCTGTTTTCTGTAAATTCTGTTTTCTGGTCTGTTTAATTTATGTTTTTTACTAACGAAATGAAGCTTTTGAATACAGATTTAAAAGTCAAAAGTCAATCCTTTCACAGGTCTGTATAAAAAGTTGAATGCTGTCATAGGTGATACGATTACTTGTCGAAGTAAATAGAGTAGAGAAGTGATGTAAATTAGTAAGGGTTAATGATATGAAAATCTACTAATCAAGCATGCATTATCATGCAACTCAGAAAGTAAGACATGCTCAAGTTCGATCTCAAATCATGCTGTGATCGTGAGATAGAAAACAAAGTCTCGATAGAAAACATGATGATGATAATCACCAAAGATCAACATAAAAAAAGGCTGAAATATACAATGAAGAACACAATGAAAAGAGATATTAAGCTAATGCGTGGTGCCAACTTACGAAACTACTAAACTATAAAAACTATTAAAACAATCAAGAAAATGCTTAGCATCCAGAGCTGCATTATGTTTTGAAATCAAAGCATAATACCTGACAATTGTTATGAACTATTTTCTATACGTTTAAAGTGTCTGATCATAGTTAAATTGATTGGCCTATAATGAACAGCCATTAACACCCGCATTTATTTCCATCCTCATTGCTTTTTTGCCGAAGGCAACAAAGCAAAGGAATAGTTTAAAGTGGTGGCTATGAGAGGGGTAGGGTAAGCCGGGTTTGCCGAATCACAGCCCTAGCAGTTAATTTCCTGAGGGAAAACTAAAGATCTTTGATCATTACGATATATGCGTTCCAAATAACTTTTTTGATGATTATTTTGATAATATAACCGACCTCACCTCGGAAGCAGGATGAAAAATATTAGAAGTATTCCTTTTATATATCACTGGTGTATGTTCTTTATACTTAAAGCGATTTATAATTATATCTAAACATCTTAAATCAAATGCTAATGCTTTGTTTAATGTTCATATTTCTCAGTATAAGGATGGAAATATAAAGCGTCCGCCTGAGACCTAACTAAGCGGGTGCAATTCTTGTTTTCCTTGTAGCTCACGACGAAAAGTGGATCTTTATCACCTCTTACAATTCAGTAGTCCGTAAACAGCAAGATAAATTTAAAACTGACTTTAAGGTTCTAGAGTCTTATAAAGATATAACCACGCAGCCATCTCATGCCTAATCTTTAACTTGTTGAAGTGCTGTTCTGATATTCTGGCGTGTTCTGTGTGATTGGTACCTTGAAGTTACCTTGAACAAGCTTTATGTCCTGCATGTTACTATACGGCATGCTACCGTCTTTAGGAATCATTGGAATGTACACACGCGGTCCTCTTTTCCTCTGTATATAACCGTTTACAGCTTCCATGAAGACAAAATAAACATGCTGCCCGGCCAGCAAGTTACAGTACACGAAGATAAAGAAGACGATGATGACGATGACCATGAGTATGAGATTCTTGCCGTGACAGTGGTCCAGAGCCGGCCAGCCGTTAGGTAGCATCTTGAGACAGGGGTAGTCTTCAGCCCACCTCCACACGGTGCCGTTACACTCGAACAGGTCCCCCGGTTCCAACTCCCAGCTGTAGAACCTCTCCACCACCATCAGCTCTACCAGCTCCTCGTCTGCTACTGACAAGCTTTCATCACGTGTCTCATTCTTCTGGTCACGTGACTTGACACGTGTCCCGAACATCCACAACAAATGTCCGGCAGCAGTCCAGGTCACATGTCGATTACGCAAACACCACCACTCCAGGTGCTTGGTGAGCGGAGGAACTGGGTAGTGGAAGGGGGTGCGAGCGGGGGTGGTTACTACTCGTATGTTGGTCCGACTGGGAGTGTCAAACCCGCAATTCCACCACACGTCCTGGACTGAGTAGTTAGCTGTCAAGGTACAGCTTGTAAATCTGTTGTAGTCTTTCGGTCCGTTCTCCATCCCAGTCCTCATCTCACACACAGGATTATTGCTTAGTTGATGTTGCTGACCCACTAACAGTTGTTCTTTAGGCACATCAGTGGAGGTGTCATTAGTGTAGGCCAGCTCTAACTTGGGTACCATGGACTCAGAGTTACAGTAAAGTCTCGCAGCAGTGCCGGGGTGTAGCACGACCACGTGGTGTGGCAAGGTGGTGTGTTGTCCAAACTTGATGTTCTGGTTGAACTTGTCCCAGGAACCGTTCAGAGATTGAAATTTGAGGGATGAGTGGGAGCTTGTTATTGTTGGTAGTAGGAGGAGGAGGGGTAGAGTCGTCAAGCTCATGAGAAGTTGAGTATACAAGGATACAGTTAGATATAGTACTGTAGGGATTTCAATCTTCGGCGACAAGAGAATGAAGGCAAAGTTAGGATAAATGAGAGTTTAGCTGTTTGGTTTGAGCACAACTGGAGGCCGTTTCAAACAATTTCCTGACCGAGAAAGCTGCTAGTGGAGATGAAGAGCCACCATGCTATGCTAACATGTATGTATTACAATTGTACTCTACTCCCTAGATACACTACAATATGATGAGATTTGTAAGACTTAGTCTGACTTGAGGGCCATGCTTCAAATATTGATGTGCTGACATGCGGTCAGACCAGAAAACAGATGAATTGTGCAGGATTATGTTATCGCACAGTTTGGTTATCGCACAATTACGATATCATACTATAAGTTCAAGCTATTTCATGAGGAAGTGTGTTTTGTTTTTGGTTATTAGTCCAAGTGCATGCGGCATATTTGATCACCATGAAGAAAATCGAGTAACTAAAGAAGCGAGTTGTTTAGGATTCAATGAAATAATGAACTGATTTTCATCATCCGTAGATTTCTAAGTTCCAAATTATAAATTTATTTTAAGCATACACAACAGCTGAACAGTTCAACAATTGCCTAACAGCAAACCGGTATCTGGCAGCTACAAAAACAGACACGCGTATACAGAGTTGATAACGATGACATATTATCACATCACAAATGATTATAACAGCACAAATATATCATATATTTCAACCACTCAACTGTAAAGATTTCCTCTAACTCAACAAAATCGATGTCATCAGGTACCTGACGTGGACACAAATCTGATTTAGCAGTTAGCAGTTAGCAGGCTAACCGAGTTGATTTAGCGAGAATTAGCAATTAGCGCACAGCTAAATTAGAAATTATAATCAAAATTAGCATATGGAAGACGCAGATTAACAATAAATCAGCAGAATTAGGTACAGACAGAAAAAAGCAATCAGGCAAGTCGATATATAACTGTTTTCTGTTCTGCTTCGTTGAGTTAGCTGCAGAAAAAAAGCTACAGCTTAGACAAATATGACAGACACGTGATGCTTCGATGATTTAAGCACGCCTTTAAAAGCGACAGGATAAGTCGGCAGAAAACAGAAAACTTACTTGCATGTAGCCATGTCTGATAGCACCAACACTTTCCAACCAAGTAACCAGATACTTCACACAACCCTTGACAGGGAAATACCAGGGTTTGGAGGCAAACCCGTGATTTGATGGCAACACCTGGGGATGTTGGGTAAAGGTCTCCTCACAGGGCCGGGACGTAGAGTAAGAAAATATTGCATATTTTTTCTCGGCTATTAGAAGTCATTTCACAAATTAATAGTTGACTTGTAGTCAATTCTTTGACTTGTCAAGTTTAGTAAAAGAAGTCTAAACACAACAGTAAGAGCTGTACTACTTATTAAACCTGCTGGAAGTAGTAAGTGAGGAGGATGTAGAAGACGAAGTCAGCAATCATCATAACAAAAACGTGCAGAGTAGAGAACTGTTGCGCGTTATCGGGGGGCAAGAAGAAGTTGTCCCACTGAAGACCAATACCTTGCTCCTCGTACCGGGCTATTTGCAGCATCCCGAAACCAAACGCTGTGGTGGATGATCCACTTGCTGTCATCTTCATCCAGAAATCCATGTTTTCTTCCTGAGAACAAAACGTTTTGTTTCTGAACCTACAGTATGTTAGTTTTAATTTGTAACTAAAAATGAGCATTGACTACCGAGTCTCCAATCTTTAGCTTGATAAACTCAAGGAGCTAATTCAGAAGCAGGAATAAATCAAATATATTAGTCCAAGATGTTTAAAGATGTACTGATAATTAAGAAAAACTACAAGCTGATATCGACCATACAAACCTGAAGAGAGGCTATGGTGTAGGGGAGGTAGGAGGTGTAGAAAGCTACAGCGCTGACCACCGCAGCCAGCTTGCTCTGCACGAAGAAGACCGAGATGAGGAAACAGAGGGAGATGTTGCAGAGGGAAAACATCGTCAGGAGGATGTAGAGGAGGGCCCAGTTTGTAAAGATCGTTATCTGAGGGAGGTTACTTTTAGAGGGGTGTTATCTGAGGGATGTTACTTTTAGAGGGGTGTTATCTGAGGGAGGTTACTTTAAGAGGGGTGTTATCTGAGGGAGGTTACTTTTAGAGGGGTGTTATCTGAGGAGGGTTACTTTTAGAGGGGTGTTATCTGAGGGAGGTTACTTTTAGAGAGGTGTTATCTAAGGGAGGTTACTTTTAGAGGGGTGTTATCAGCGTACATAACCGCCATTTACCATTTCAAACCGACGTTATGCTCAGCGAGGCATGAATTCCATAATTAAATCCAGCCATGTTTGATATCTATTCTAGTAATGGCTCCACAGTCCACTTTCATGTCACGATCTCATGAACAATCCATTCAACTCAGATTGGACCATCTGTTCAGCTTTGTATTCTTTAAAATTGCATTACTCCTACGCAACAGTGAGACATTCATCAAGAGAGAAATATTCCGTGATTGTACTATCTATCTCACTAACTTTCTAATTTTCACGAGGATCGCTACCACGAATTTCATAGATCTAAGTATATTCCATATTTATGACTTTTGTTTTTATCAAAAGAATTTAAGATTCGACGATTTCGCAGACTACTCCCAGACCTACTCCGAGTAAGGCTGTGATCTTGTAGAGCCAGGTGAGGGACCGCCCTCCCAGCTTCAGTACTGTGTGAGGATATAATAGCTACCTTATTTCTAACCCAATAACAGCACCATATAGCCTCTCATGCGTACCTTGATTGCCCTTATCTAAATATCTTCGAGACCTTTTAGGATGTGTCGGAACAGTTCCTTTTTAGTTTTGTCGCCAGTGGTAACTCGCCACTGTCCACTAGGTATCGATCTAGCATTTTCTAATCGTTTTATTATTTTTGGCCGAACGGCGAACCGTCAGACAGCTGGCTGTGATGAACAAGATTATATATTGTTCAGTGAAACTTGGTGATAGTCAAAATCATCGTGTCGTCGGCACCGGTTAAAGGCAGCTGTAATGAAACTTGAGTCTCGAAGTATTAAAGTAGAATCATACGGCAGAACGTTTCATCATTAAATAAATGCTTTACCGACAACTTTATAGTTTCATAATATGACAAAAACCCCACCTGCTATGTAGGCAAAATCACAAAATGCCGACATTTTTAATCAGGTGTCTTCATGATTCATGGGTAGTTATCTCGGTTGGCTACCTCAGATATTCTAGTTTGTCACTCTACCGGCAATTTAAGGACGTCCTTTGACAGCTTAATTCCAGTTGTTAGATGCTCTGCGAGCTAACTGCCTCATATCTTCTTACCTGAACTTTGAGATTTGCTTTCGTCCAAAGACATCAAAATTCGGTTTCGGCCAATAACTTGATAAAACTTCACTCCGCGCCCTGGGTCCTTACAAATGAGACAGAATAACATCTGCTGTTTGGCTCTGTTCGCCAAACACATAGGCAGATACTAAACTTAGCGCGGTTCATTATCATTTTCAGATAGATATTTACGAAGCCGATCGTCGGGTTATCCTGACACGATGCTTTGGATACGAAACTCTTATGCGATACGATTCATTGATTTTCAGACTTTCATGGAATCAAAGTGTTGGTCTTAGAAATTCAATAAAATTTCATTTTTTACGTTTTAAAATCAACAGTTTACCTACTTCGATAAAATTAAGCATTCATATCGATGGCATTTCTGGACACTAGTGCTGAGTTTGCGGTAATTGCTTAATTGCTCAATTATAAATCCATCTTCGGATCCTAAATACATAACGTATCGCCAACTCCTACCTTAATCGCCGATTATAACGGCACTTTCCGAGCTACCTGCTATTGTTAACTTAAGTTCCGATCAAGTTTACGGCGACAGAGTGATCACGTGTGCTGCTCCTTTGTAGGATGTTGCAATACAGCGTGATGTGTCACCTGTATCACCTGTCGCAGGAGATTTCTCTAGCAGAGTTTTTTTGTGTTTTTTTCGGTTGTTGTGAGTATTTCGTAATGATTTAAAACGTAGTGGCAATTTCAACAATTTCAGTTGTTCGATGTTCACGCATTGTATTGTATCAATATTTTCCTCTGGGCCGGAGGTCATCATCAAGTCCTTATTTCTATACCGTGTACAAAGCTATTCAGTGTTCTGATAATTCGATTTCGACAAAGAGTTACTGATAGAATGACTTCGCGATAGCGTGCCAGGAGGTCCTTCCTGGAACACCTATTATTTACACAAGCCTGGTTACACAAGGAGCTTTCACAAATTTCACCTGTTCGCCCATTTTTCCATTGTGATGCAAAGTTACTGCGACATGTTATTCTCTAATACGGTAAGTGCTTAACCAACTTGTTAACAAACTTTTCTCCTTCGTAATCTGCTGACTGGGGGCCGTCTCTTTTTGTTTATTTGTGCAAAGACCGAAATTGTCTTTTGACTATTGTGCCCCTGAAATGCTGAAAGACTCAAAATCTTTTATCAAATTCACCGCTAGAAATAGGATTATGTTAGAGAAATATGCCCGCTATGTCTGTACTCTAGGTGTGGTAGCGATATACCCAAGTATCCCTCTAATGGCGGTGCACCATGCTTTATCTGAAGCTAGGATTGATGACACCAATAAGACTTGGTGAAGATTTGGTGAGCCTTATTCGTTTCTCCATCAATAATTTGGTAGTTTACTACAGAGGGAATAGGTATTTTTTGCTGAAGGGTATACCTGCTGGTGGTCCTGAATCTGGATCCCTTGAGAATATTTTTGTGAAATGGCTGTTCAGGGCACGTCTTTTAATGTCTCCTAATGTCATCAGCCATATAACCATTCCATATGCAGAAAAAGATACCTGGGTCCTGGACGCTATTTTTATGGCTTTGATAGGAATGTAAACATGCAGTTCGATTGATTCGTTGGAGCTTTGAACTCTGCTTGGCTACCATTTGGCATCCATTTTGCCAGATCATGTGCGAAGAAAATTAAATATCTTGTCAAAAGAGGCTTGTTAGAAGACATCTCGATCCTCACTAACGTTGATAACGTAAGACGTAGAAAACGTTGTCATAACACGGCCTCGATTCTATTTTGTAAATCTTCGCATCGATAACGGATAATAATCGAAAATGTTTGACGCCTAATTGTAAAGCGTACTGTGTTTTGAAATTGCCAAGCTAGATTTTAACTTTAACTGTAAAAGTGATAACATTATCTATGTAGCAAGATGTAAATTGTAAGCTGTGTTTTAACTGCAATAACGATATGCAGTTGTATTTTGGTCAAACTTGTAATCGTTTTCATGCGAGATTTAACGGCCATTGTTCGTGTTTTAAGGTTGATAATTTAAGTGACAAGAAGTCATGAGTCAGCACTCAGTCAACATATTTTCAATGAGCATATGCCATTCTTTGGAGATGAATTAGAGAATTTTGATTTTGGAATTATCGAAAAAGTGCGCCTTGCAATTTAGACAGGGCAGAACTGTCTTTTATTTACAGTACTTGTTTGGATATTTTGGGTCTGAACTCTAAATATGTATAAAGCGATTAATTGGTTTTCATTTTTAGGTTTAGTTTGTACACCACACTCTGAGCAGTGGAGTTTTGATTTGATTGGTATTTTGTTTCATTTTTTGCCTTTGTGTTATGTTGCAATGATTATATTTTCTTAGTGGCGTGTTGTGATTTTAATTTTTCATGAACCAGTTCCTGCCCTTGTCTTTAGGTGTGATGTCTTCAAATGAAGTTTTCCGAAGTATACAATTTGAGAGATGTTTAACGACCATTAGTTGAACCCTTTTTGCCGTGTTTGCTTTTGTCCAGTTATTCATCGATTTTTGGAACTTCTCGTTTCATTGAATCATTGGAAAAAGTAGACCGTTTCTAGTTTTTAAGAAAAATTATACAGTAAATTAAAGTTCCCTATCATTTGGTGTGCCAAGTACAGTTGAAGAAAAACTTATTTGATGGAGAATTAATGCTTGGTTGACTTATAAGTTATGATCAGCCCAAAGCAAGTCATAGGATGAGGAACACCAGGGTTATTATATGGTTTACTCTCTTGCTTCTCACAGACTGTGTTGGACTATCAGCTGCTTTCGAATTGAACCCGACCGAAAAAGGTTATTGTGTATACCGATTATCGATAGCAGCTCTTGACATATGACAATTTTACAGTTAGTAAAAAAAGGTATTAAAAATCAGATATTATAAAAATTAAAGACGTGTCACACTTAACTCAAATTTCAACGAGTTTCACGTGCTGTAAAATCTTTCAGTCTTTACTGAGGACGGGTGCGAGGTTGTAGAATACGGCGGTTATCTTCTCTTGGGATGTGGAGATATCATAGAGGAGCAAGAGAGAGATAAAAACGTTTTCAAGTGTTGGACCTCAGACACTCGATATACTGTCTTCTCACACGATTATGTCCACAGCTTCTTCTACAGTCAAAAGTGTGAAAACGATCCCCTATATTATCAGGTATTCTCATATTCATTTATTTTACTGCACATGTCACCATGCAATTTGTATATTTTGTACATTGTCATTGACGATTTTAAGTCTTCCTTTTTTGGTCGACTACAATTTTTCTTCGATAGCTCTTTCTTCTTTCAGGTTTGTGGTCACATAATGAACAAGATACGAGTACATTCATGACACAGAATATCTGTGCGGTTTCTACATCTGTGACAGAGGGGACGATTACAGCAAACCCGACAGTAGATTTCTAAGTGGGATAGGAGTTCCGTGGTCACTGGAGTGTAACAAAGTGAGTCAATGTGAAGGTGATCTAGATGAACGACACTGTCCTGAAGATGAAGAAGCTTTTATATGCACGGATCCAACTAAGAAGCGAATAAGTCGGACTAAACTTTGTGATGGTAAACGGGACTGTCATCCACTTTGGGGAGTCGATGAAGTCAATTGTAATCATCCGTATGGTATGCAGTGTATAAAGCAATATGAAAATGTACTTATAGACTCCTGGGTCAGTCCAAACCAAATATGCAATGGTTACAAAGACTGCGATGTTAACGAAGAAGATGAGGAAAACTGTGATGAAACAGCAGACAAAACCAAATGTATGCCGGGATATAATCCACAGAATACTACGGAATATTACATTGGCGATGACCAGAAATGCTGGAGACCTGACTTAAGCGATTTTCCGGTATGTCTCGATGGAAAAGATCAGTTAAACTGCACGGAAAATATTTCACTGTGGTGTGATGTGAATGGATTTAACACTTCAATAACTGATCTTGGTTTATGTACCGGCTATGTCAATTGCGATGATGGAATAGATGACAAATGTGAGGAGGTAGTGCCGAAGTGCAAAGTTCATAAACACATGACTTGCGATGGAATACCAAGCAATTGTGGGGACGGGGTGGACGAGAGCTCGTCCAGATGTGGAGCCATGACGAAGAACTTCACTTGTCACAGAAGAGCTTTCGAGTCAACCAGAAGCAACATTATCCCTCAGGCCATACCAAGAGGATGGGCGTGTGACGGGATCCAAGATTGTATTGATGGAAGAGACGAAGATAAAAGTTCTTGGACGGTCTGTTCTGAGAACACAAAGTTTGAGCATTGCATAGAAACACACATGGTTTGCAGGGACGTGTTTATTTGCGATGGATCAAAGTTTGTCAAGCAAGAGGACTTGTGTCGCAACAGGGACTATTGTGACAAGGAGAGGAACGTCTGCGGGATTAATGTGATCAGGGACATTTTAACTCGAGCTCTTTCATTTGGAGATTATAAACTGCTAGGCCATTGTGTTCCAGGAATAAACCTCGTTAAAGACACGGGCAACCCTCTTCTCCACTGTGTAGAAAATTCGTTTACATTCAATGAGGAAGCATACGGTACTGTACAAAGCAAATTATATCATCCTAAAAGCGTACAATCTTGCAAATCGTATTTCGGAGAGATGTATGTTTACATGAGTTGTCTTGGAATTTGCCAAGATACCAGTTGCCCACTTCAGAAAATAGTGCATGATAGCTGCTACACCCAACTTGATCAGTTTTTCACTCTCACTAAACAGAACACCCTTACAATCGCTAAACGTCTGAGTCAGGGCGGCTACACCAACGAGTTATTCCCCTGCAAAAACAAGCAGTGCATACCATATGACAAAGTTTGTAACCTTCACGATGATTGTGGGGATGGGTCAGATGAAGAGAACTGCGAAAATCATTTTCACTGCAAGGCGGATGGCCGGAATATTTCCATAGCACTGAAATGTAATGGGCACTTTGACTGCGCTGATGGACTTGATGAATGTAATGAAGAGTGTAGTTGTCAGATCATCAACTCTAAGGTCCTCAAAGCTACAGCATGGATACAAGGAATTCTAGCAACAGCATTCAACCTTTTTGTAGCAGTTAACAATCTTAGAAAAGTAAAAGAAAGGTTTAGCAATAAAACATCTTTAACGATAGCAATTTTAGCTATTTTCGTCTCGATTGGCGACATGTTTGTTGGAGTTTACTTGATTATCTTGGCTGTTCACGATACTTTGAAAGGTAATGACTATTGCACCAGCCGTTATGACTGGTTGAAAAGTTTTGCTTGCACTTTTCTTGGGGTACTCAACAGTATAGGCACACAAACTGCGCTATTCTCGATGGTATACATCAGCGTTTTCAGGGCCTGGGTCATGAGAACACAACAAATTTGCTCACGGACAATCGATCGGAAATACCTGCTCTGTTTGGGGACAACAATATTCATTTTCATCATCTTTCCTTCCTTTGCATTTTCTATAGCTCCAATACTTCCAAGATACCAAGATTACTTCATGAATGGCGTCTACTATGGCAAGAAAAATCTACTCTTTAAGGGGGTAGTAACAAAACGAGAACATATTATCACCATAAGAAATTATCACGGCAGATTTTTGGGGGCTGAAAACTCGATTTTGTCCTGGCAGGAGATAAGAAAACTCGTTAACTCAATGTTTACTACAGAGTACGGAGGCATGAAAGGAGACAACATCGGATTCTTTGGCAACGAAGGTGTTTGCTTGTTCAAATATTTCGTTCAACAAGGTGATCCTAAAAGTGACTTCACGTGGTCCCTCTTGATTGTCAACTTTATATGTTTTGTAGTCATTGCCTGCTGTTACATCTACATAAACTACGTTAATTTGAGATCAGCCAATAAGACAAAAACTGACAAATCAAGGAAAAACGCCCTAAACGTACAGCGACGAATAAGCGTGATCATTCTAACAGACTTTCTGTGCTGGGTTCCCTGCATTGTTGTGTGTCTTCTGCACTACTTGGGAGTAATAAACGCAACCCAGTTTTACCCATTTTTCTCCATTCTTGTCCTCCCCATCAACTCGCTCATAAACCCTTTAATATACGACAACACCCTTAATCGTTCTCTAATGTCAGTGGTCAGAATACTGAGTGATAAAATCTTTCAACTTGCTCAGAATTTTAGGACACCACAATCGAGCGAGACGCAAGATAAAGAGGGTGGAATAGGACTCAATTCTATGGTAAAATCGACAGTTACTGTTGCAACAATGATTGAGACTGAATTAAATAGTTAGACCATGAAGGACGCTCAAAAGGTGCGGAGGTTTTCAGTTCCAACCGGTTTTTTTTTTCGGTTCAAACATCAATTTGAAAGGGAATGCACCGAAATTTCTATTAAGATTCGGTGACTACCTATGATAATTTAAATAACATTGAAATCGTTGTGCATATTGACATCTGCATTTCATTTCCCCGCTAAGCAAAAAATTTAAAAGTCAACTTGTTGCATAATTGAAATAAATTGAAATTTAATCTGTTACAGAATAGAAATAGCTAACTTGGTAGACCTACATTAAACTTCAATATCAAGTGAAATTAAACATGCGCATATCACTGAATATAAAACCCACCTTGCCGTATTTGAGGATGATAACGAGAAAAACGTTGGTAACACTGGAGCTCGCTAACAGAGTTATCCCCCAGCCCCACCAGTGTACTGCATTACCTAGACCCATTACACGCATCACCTGGAAGTGAAGGATCTAGTGTGGGAGAGTGTTTGTTGTACGTGGTAGTCTACATGTTTACTTTTTATTGTAATCAATTTAGAAAAATAGAAACGTTTGGAACACTCAGAAATGTCTGATTTTATTATTTGAATTGACTATGTGGTTTAAAAAGTTTGCAAATTGTATTAGTGCAAGCATAAATTTCTGTAAACCTCTTTTAGACGTAGTTCTTTCTCGTACACGATTCGTTTTGTGCTCATGGCAACAATGTAGACCCAGCTGATAACCATACACATTGGTAAGGTACGGGATATAATGAACAGGTATTTGTCGTTCAACCAACAGGGATAGGGAAACATCTGTAAATATTGCCGTTACCGAAAATACAACTGAGGTTTTCACTTTTTCGCTTTTTTTGCTCAGTTAAAATATTTTCAGTAGTCTGTAAGAAAAACCAAAGTAGACCGGGACCAGACAATCGATTTATCTTTTAGAAACATGACTTAAAGGTAAAATCTCCACAAAGAGTTTTACATGTAACCCGATTTAAGTATAACAGCCACTGTAACAAGATTACTAGTGATGTAAGTTACACACTGGTTACCAGGTGGCACAGTTTAATATCATTTTAGACCAATCATCGGAAACTTGATCGGACAACACTCAACACAAACACATACTCAGACGCTTCTATACATTTACAGACAGGCACACCAAACGTACAGACAAACACATGCACAGGCAAAAACACAGACACACTGACAAACACACAGACACACTGACACACAGACACAGACAAACACACAGGCAGACAGATAGACTGACACACCAAACACACAGACAGACAGACATGACAAACACACAGACTAGACTGATACACCGGCTCGAAACACATAGACACAGACAAACACACAGACAGACTGACACACAGACATAGAACACACAGACTGACTTACACACAGACACACTAAACACACAGACACAGACAAGCACACAGATAGACTGACACACCAAACACACAGACAGACAGACATGACGAACACACAGACTAGACTGATACACCGGCATGAAAACACACAGACACAGACAAACACACAGACATAACAAACACACAGGCAGACTGACACACAGACGAACACACAGACAGACTGACACACAGACAGACTGACACACAGACACAGACTGACACACAGGCAGACTGACACACAGACACAGACAAACACACAGACAGGCTGACACACAGACACAGACAAACACACAGACAGACTGACACACAGACATATAAAACACACAACTATTCTATACTTGAGTGTAAGAGCCGGGTAGATCAAACGTTCCATTCCCAATAAAGTCGGAGATTCCCCGCTCAATAAAGTCCTGGATGTAAACGAAGCCGAAGACCCAATACTGGCGATCCCACAGGTAATCGTACGGATAGCTTCTCCAGTATCTGAGGGTTTTACAAATATCAGCCTGGGTAGTTTCTATTTTGGTCAACAATATGAGGAGGTTATGTTTTAATCTGTTGTAGAGTAGGTTCTAACACGTGCTGAAACCGTAAACTCGATCTGCAAGATCAACAATGTGACTCATAGAAATCCTGTGGAGTTCCTACTTGGCTTACATGTACATCGTCGTACAATATACAATGTAATTGATCATCAAGTCTGGTGTCTAAACTATAAAAAACAAGGTGACCTCATCAGCAACAACACTGATCGACACGATTGTTGCAATCATTTGGTCAGGAATGAAATCATAATACCAATTTAAGGCTAAGACAAGAAGGACAATCTTACAATCAGAACTTTTAATCTGCCTAAATCGCTGAGAATCTAGACTTAAGAACAATTTCAGTGAGATAGAATATTCTTAAGGGTGAAAGTTGGTGCCATGTCAACGGTCAACCACCACGTTGAAGATAACGGTTACAGTAACAGAACAACAAGATAAAGGTACGTGTATCTGATGTCCTGGAGTGGAGGCATGTATCCTGTTTTCATCCGTATCTTGTAGTGGATATTATCTGGCAACTCTGTAATGTTGTCTTCCATGTCAGTAAACGTTACTCCTGCGTAATAAGATAATACTGTTACCATGGTTACTTCTCATAGCCCTTGTGTCAAGATTAAATAAATTAAAGCAGGTATCAGATCTTCACAGTTAAAGAAGTTAATATCTCCCGAAACAATACAGAACCAGATATCAGGTGGAAGTAACACCTGGTTTCAGGTGGGAGTAACACCTATATATCAGGTAAAAGTTACCTGCCCAGAGCCATGTATCGTTAGCACTCTCAGCAGCCACCCCAGCGAGTTCCATCTCTCTTTCTGTGTCAAACCCAGTAAACCGGTCCATGGAGAAAGATTCGGGGAGAGTTGTCAGCTGAACAGATGTTTTCGTTTTACACTTCAAAATGATCGGATAATTGTTAGATTAGTGACAATACATCTAGTCACAATCACGTAAGCTTTTTTTTTAAATGTTTCGGCGACAAGTTCGATTGTAAAATTTGTAACATTTTTTGAGAAAATGCGAAATTCAACCTTTTTCAACAGATTAGAGAAGTCCTCAAGAGCAGCGGTGATATTTTCAGGAGGTTTTATTCCAGTGTAGTTGCCGAGAGCGACTATCATATTCTCTGCCACCTATTGAACACGAAGTTAAGTAAACTAAGATCTCGAGTCATACCATGCTTTTCGTAGAAAGAATAAGTTGTCGAAATGTACATGTTTTACTCGATAATTTCCAACAATCATATTCATTCTTATCGATGGTAAGAATCTGGCCTACCGCGGCAGTTATAGGATCTGCCAATGTCTCAATTAGTCCTTCAACTTTTTTGTCGAAATTTGCCGTCCCATTTACAAGATCTGCCATCTTTGCGAAAGTTAAATTTGCCTGTATAATTAGGATTATAAGAATGGAATTCGAATCATTTCTGTATGAAAAAATAAAATTTTTCAATCTGAAACTTGGTTCGTGCTAATCGCTTAAATCCTATGAAAAGAAATAAGCACGATGATAAAGTGTCGTACATGTTCAATGATGTTCTCGACTAGCGGTGTTCTGGGTGAGTAATAGATCCGGCCTTGAGTGATGGTGTACCAAATCTCACTTTCTACCACAGAGATCTCGTCCGTTTTCGCTTCTAGTGATTTTGTGGCCTATCAGGGAATGATGTGTTGGATAGTGGCTACAGGGATTATGTCAAGCAAAATCTGCAAACTTCTAAACTATGTCGATTTTTGCTTATTTTTTGTTACACAATACGAAAATATGTGATAACAATAATGTATTTGAATGTATGTAAGGGATCATGCTACTTACCTTCTTATACGTTATACTCACTACTACACAACGATCACTTGTAGCTATACGTAATAAGTAAGAATAGTAGAGTACACTTTCTGTACATCTCATGGCATGCTTGTAATGTGGAGCAAAATCAGCATGCTTTCAAAAAATTAAACAAACATACATTCATAGTGCGATATAAAAATGTTTGAGTTCACGCTTGCTTAGCTTTAGCACCACACACAGTATCACATACAGCGAGCAAATTGAACAGCAGTATCCAACTTACAGATCAAACTATACCCATTGCGAACATAGCCAAAGCGAAACGACAGCCGAGTCAATGGTCATTCTTAATTTTAGAACAGTTGTACCCACAATCAAAATTTATTAATTTTTCATGACATTTCTATCGATTAAAATCTACATGCAGTAATGATGTCCAATCTTACACATATGAGACCTGAAAGGGTCTACTCTGAAGAAGAGGTCACGTGGGTGATCAAAAGTGACAACTTAGCCAATAGCCGAATAGCCAATACAGAGATGTATGAATAAGTCCAGGAATTTACGTGACAAACCTGGCGGAGGAGTCCTAGCAGCCTGAGACCTTGCCTAGAACTCTAGAAAGTCTCATATAACTCTAGAAAGTCTTATGGTAAAGTCTCATAGGCTCAGTCAACAAGTCTAGTCAGGGTTGTGCTAACCGTCATTTTATCTGTCTGATTTTGACGATCTGACTGAAGCTGATAACTTGAATTATTCATGGTTTGATTTTCTATCTGAGGCACCGCTGGACGAATTCCGTAATTAAACAAAAATTTGTAATATTCGTCAGAACGGACTTTGTCAAGCACTAAATTTGCTCGTTTTTCTCTCGGATTCGGGTTAGTTTGTAAGGTCGTTGTCTGTTGGTCAGTCTGTGAAATAATTTGGTTTCAACAATTGACGTATACCAAGATTGTCTCTACGCGACATTGGCTCAACAGACAAGCACAGAAGCGTTTAAAAACCATGCTCACATTCAATCAGATAAGTTCTCATACTAATAATAAATGGAAATATGAAATGCTGAAAAATGTTTTCAATATCCTGCTTTCTATCACTCATGATGCTACATTCTAGATGCATTACTCCAAGCACAACCATTACTACAAACATCTTCCCATTCCACAGTAAATCCTCGATAATTCCTTTCTGTTTCCTGCTAAACCCACTAATTTACCCCTTGGTTTACGTTTGGTTGCCCTCCAACTAAATCAACCGATCGAGGATATACCGGGTGGGCCACACTTTTTCTTACGTCGGCACGGGTCGGGTCGTTTTTCGAAAGGGGGTTCAACTGGTCTAATGTCCCATGTTTGTCCTTAATTTCTCGTTTACTGATATACTCCGCAAGGTCCTGTAAAGTATTCAGTCGTGGTTAGACAGAAATAACTACTGAGGCCGGGTGGGGGTTTCAGGTCCCCACCTATGAAACCACACAGACATAAGTAACTAAGTATACAATCTGCAGATTGGAGTGGAGAAAGAAAGTTCTTGCCATTTGAAGTTTCTTGTCGTTCTCAGTGGCACGAATTGTGATTACTGTTAATACCTACTTTAGGTACTTGATATTATCAAATCAATATTTCTATTCATAGTTTCACATTAAAATCTAAATCATCGTGTCAATGTTTGAGAATACAGAACCCGTTAATCAGCAACAGCAATGCTAATACTGTAATCAATTTATCTTAACAGCTGATTGCCCAGGTACAAGGTATTTATTGCGTTTACATATCATTGATATTACAACTTATTTAAAAGGGCTGACTTGTGAGGGAGGGGGGCAGGGGAGTCCATCCCCAGCCCCTTATATAACCTACTACAACCCCCTACCTCATCCTTGTTGGTATTGAAGATGTTAGCATTGGCGCTCCTCCGGTGTGGTTGCTGGGGTGATTTGGTCTGCTCTGAGGGGTCCTCATGTGGGTACAGTGGGGGTGTGGTCTTGTAATCTTGTTGCTGTGACTCGTACCTGTCCATATCTTTCTCCAAACTGTAGTCAAACAAGACAGTATTTTGGTAATTTGAAGACAGATAATGGAAGAGAAAGTTATACTATGCTGATTCATAGTCAAGCATGCATGTAATATCCGGTTAAAAGGAAGTGTTTTGAAGTAAATCGAACAAAACCGCCAAGATCTATTCTTCTATAATAGTGTACGGTATTTCTAGGGAGGTGTCTGAAATTCTAAACTTTTTAACTAACTTGACGAAGAATCTTTCCATATCCTTGTTCAACGTGGGACAAATGTAATACTTAATCAAAGCTAGAGTGGTTCTGACCGCTCTATACTGCAGGTTTATGGCTCTCTGATAAATGCTCAGGATTGGAGCACTCGCTCCCATCGGTATAGGGTAAAACGAGCTGGTTAGCAACGTCTTCAGACTGGCAACTTCCGACTGTATTTCAGCTTCGTTAGGTTTGGTGAAATAGTTAAAAGTCACTACTTCAGCATCGTCCATCGTACAAATTGCATGGTTGACATTAGCCATTTCTTCGTCAGAGAGTTTGTAAGGCACTTCTTGAGGAAAGTCCATCATGCTGTCCAAATCGCTTTTACAAGCTTTCGCCTTTAAAGTACTCCCAAATATTGCCTCCTGATCAAAAAGTGAGAAATTTTAGTGCATCTTTTAAACTTTTGCTGACTTAGTAGCTTTGTAAGAACAAAAATGGAGAAATCAGTAATAAAGTAATAAGCAGGGCAAAGTCACAATGACATGAACAGTGAAGATTACTTACAATATCTGCGTTTATGATGTGCTCTAGCAGGTCAGAAAGTTCTCCACCAAAGTCAGAGGCAGCATTCTGAAGAAAGAAGCAGGGTGAAACAAAGAAGACATAAACTGTAAAGTTATATTATATGACTCTATGTAGAGCAAATTGAAAAGGTTGTAAAATAACATGAGTTGCTACTTGCGATGTTAACCTGATATACCTGCAAAGCATTCAGGTTCGTTCTAAAGTTTTTTAAAAGGTTTTTAACTTACCTCAACCAGGTCTGATGTAAATGCAGTTGTTAGATTTACTGTTGATACTGTTAAAGCTGTTGCTTCTTTATGGCTTAAAGATAAATTATTCATAGCAAATTCTTGAAAGTCTGTTCTCATTGAATCATTATGGACTAAAGGCCATGTTGCAATTCGTCTGAATGCTTTTTCAATGTTTGGTAGCTCTTGAAACCTGAAATTTTCAAAAAATTATGTAACATGAAAACATTGCAAGGTTTTGATTTCAGCAATTTTCTGCACAATATGTGATTTGTGATCGTCACTCAAAAATAAAAACATTATACCATTTTGGCAAGGGATAATATTCAACGTTATAGTGCTCATAGTCCCAGCAGCCAACAACAGGCAGTCCTTGAATAAAAGGAATAAGACCAGCAGATGGTAATCCAGTTGCATAATGATAACCTGAAAAGATTCATAGGAGAATATACATTTGTAATGTAGAAAAAGACACTACAATACAATACAATAATGAACCTAAATGCATTTTTCATTGAGACCTAGATATTCATGATAATCCATTATATATGAAATTTTTGCATCATAAATTGGTGACTGAATGAACTCACTGGATGTCATTACAGTTGGCGGCTTTGTTCGTCTTACTTGCCCAAGAATAAAGCATAGCACAATAGGTATAAAAATTTCTATAACAAATAAAACCTGAAAATTGATTAGATATTGAATCTGATAATAGAATGCCTTCATTTGCTCAGATTGTCAAACAGTAAAACTCTGTAACCTGCAAAGTGGTACAATTATAAACTATTAAAATTGAAGCAAATGAGGTCAGCACAAAATATACTACGTTATACAAAATTGCATTTAGATATATGCTTACAGGTCTGCGAGTTTTGAGTTTATAATTCTTCCACAATAAAACTGTTAGTTGTTGAATAAATCTGTTCCCCATTATAATGTCCTTTGCACAGTGATGGTCCAAGTGTCAACAATAAATTACATCTCACAGACTTTATGATTAGGAGTCATCTGTATGAGAATATCTTTATCATAATATGTTAGTTCATAATCCTTGAGTTGCTTGTTAAATAGGACTAATAGAGTTGTCACGTACATCTTGTAGCAAGTGAAACGCGAAATTACCGTAATATTTCAATCATTTTATCAATGATCATGTTCACACTCAATAAATGTA